>PVIU01016375.1:0-45194 GCA_004026605.1 Ondatra zibethicus
AGAATTGGTGAGATAGGTCTGGAGAGATGGCTCAGTGGTTCAGAGTGTTAGCTGCTCTTCCAGAGGACCCAGAACCCATGGCAGTTTCCAACTCCAGTTCTAGTGAGATCTTTTGTTCTTACTGGGCACTATATACATGTGGTGCACAGGCACTCATGTAGGCAAAACACCAATATGCATTAAAACAACAACAACAACAATTAGTGAGCCCCAGGTTCAGTGAGAGACCTATTTTCAAGGGAATAAGATGTGAAACAAGTTGCTTTCACTAAGAGGAACTTCACAGGAAATGTTCTTTTTCAGAGTTTGTGAAGATGATGTCTCGTTGAAGAGGTAAGAAGCTGCAGACACATGCTGCCTTGTCAACATGGGTTGAATGCTTGTAGAGGACTGGATTCCCAGGAGTGGAGGGTGGCTGTGGACTTGCCATGATGTGGACTTGGGGATGGCTGCAAACGGTTGTTTTGCTACTTGGGAGAAGAGACGTGTGTAGAAGGGAGAATGTGTACATAAATATGAATTGTACTATGATCCAGTTGCCACTCAAACATTCCAGGGGCCATGACATCTTTCCCTAATTTTCTGTTTCCCACAGATTTTCCTTCTGTGTCTCCCTTGGAAAAAGATGGTGTGGGAAACTTTTTCATAGTCTGACGAAGAAAAGAAAATCTTTCAAAAAGTTCCACACACAGCCTACTTTCCACCTGGCTCCTCTAACAACAACCTCATTTCTTTTTCTTGGCAAGAGAGTGTCCCACTCATCACAGGACTGTGATGGGGAGCCTGATAGGTCTTAGCTTGGAGGAGGCCTTCAAGGTTGAGTTTCCCAGAAGCACAGTCTGTCGCTTCCCTATAAATACCCATGTCCCTGCTCTAGTGTGAGATAACCCAGGGAGAACTGAGCTAAACCATTAATCTGGATTATCAAGGTTTAGAGCAAGCTGATCCCTGGGGGGAATTAATCCCCTGCAAAATATCTTGAGGGAGGTGAAGCGGGTGGAAAGAAGACAGGATTTTTCAAATCCCTAGCTCAGTCAGGTGACTGCAGTGCCATTCCCAGAAGCCCTCTGCCCCTGTGCTGATGTGCCCTGGGCTGCTCCAGGCGAGTCTCTACTTTACTTAGGTGGTTCATCCTCACATACACGGATCTGGACACTTCAGCCTTTTTATCACTCAAGATAAAGAATTCGTGTCATGCCTTCCTCCAAGCTTTTCTTGCTTTGGTGTTCTTTAGGTAAACCTATAGAATATGTCATCTGATCTCTGACCCAATAGCCTCAATTTATATGACTGAAATAAAGTAAAAGTAGAATAATAATATGTGTTCCATCCTCTTGCTTGTGGTTGCTCTGTTTATGTCACTATCTGGGGACCATTTGAATATATTTTTAGCATTTTTCTTTTGGTATTTATGTAGTATTTTTCTCTGAATTGAAACATTTCAACCCAGAGGAAAGCATGCTAAGACTCAGGAAATTCTAAATGAGGATCCTTAACATTCAACTATGAGTCTCAAAAGATGGCTTTGCAGTTTAGAGTACTGTTCTTCCAGAGGACCTGGGTTTGATTCTTAGCACACACATGGTGGCTTATAACCAACCATCTGTAATGTCAATTCCAGGGTATCTGACTCCCTCTTGGGCTTCTGTGAGAACCGAATGCATGTGGTACACATACATGTGTTCAGGCAAAACATCCATAGACATAAACATGAAGATTAAAGGTATGCTCATGGCTTTCTTTGGATGATAATCTGGAGGGAGGTGAAGTGAGAAAGCAGGATGATTATATCTGCTGGGACATGTGCAGCCTGCCAGTGGCAGTGTTCCCAAAGAGAGTGATTATCCCATTTGAAATAACCGATGACTCTTCTAATAGGAGTGGGGCCTCAGGGGCCCTGCCTTCATCTGTGATGGAATTTTGACTGACTTGATCTTGTGCAGGTAACGATTGCTACTATGAATTAATGAAGTCCATAGCCTTGCTGTGTCCAGAAATCAGCATTTCACAGCTTTCCTCCCCATCCATCAACTCTTACATTTCTTTTCAGCCCCTCTCTTCCGTTGCATTCCCTGAGCTTTGGTGGGATTTTAATACAGATGACTTATCCACAGCAGAGCACTAGAGTTAGTTCTGCTTGGCACTTTGGCCAGTTATGAGTGTCTGTATTAACCACTACCCACAGCATGAAGAAGTTTCTCTGACCAAAGCAAAAAATAGCTTCGGAAAAAGAAAAAAAAATCTACTTATGTCTAGAAATATTTAGAATGCAGTTTGACAGCATGTCCATTTTGTGTAGCAAAGGTAGGTTTCCTTCTAGGGCCTATGGTTTCCCTAACCACAGGCTTTTAAACAGGTTTACAGTGCCCAGGCATGAATTTTCTCCCATGATTTAAGCTTCATAGTCAACCAGTAAGCAGTTGGCTACCCCCATAACTGTCATGCCATTAGCAGATCAGTATTATAAAATTTGGTATTCACTGCTAGGTAAAACCACTGAGGCATGGGCAGCATTAATTAGACTCAGAGGTTCTTAATTGTAATAAAAAGTGGACATGAAGTTGAGAAAGGAATGGGGTGGGGTCACTAGGGGAGCCGACGGGAGGTAGTGGCAGATGGATGTGATCATTACACACTTAATAAATGTTTGAAGCTATCAAAGAATAAGATGTATTTTTAAAGATGAAAATGTAACAACAACAACAGCAACAACACACTGATGAAATTTGGGAAAGATAAAGAATAGCTTAATTAGAATGGCAAGAAACGGGGGGCTCATTGAAGATGGTATGTCTCAGTTTGGGTTTTCCAGGCTTTTCCTCTGTCTGAGGCAAGCATGAACTGATGGGGGTTCATTTCCCTGTGAAGGGAAGGGAAAGAGGCAGGGTCAGAAGACACTGAGCTTTTGACACAGCCTTATGGAGTTGTCTCACTTGAATTAAAATAGCAGAATCCTGAAGTCCGGCCTCATTCACTCCTAGTCTGCCAACTGGGAAGGGCATGAGCCTGTGTGGGTGGGAGGCCACTTTGGAGCTGAGGCTGCTTCTAACTCAGGTTGACCACTGATGCCTGCAGCTAGGACTCTACAATTGGATAAAGTTCCTTTCTTAAGAGGGATCTGCCCAGCCTGATTCCATCCCCATCACAAGGACACTTCAGCCTTTAACAGAAGAGGATGTAGCAAAGTGAGGGAGCTGTAGGGAGATGAGGGTAGCCTGCTCAGCTCGAGTCAAGGCTCATAGGCTTGGTGAAGGTCTGAGTGTTCTATTGCTGTGAGGAGACACCGTGGCCGTGGCCACTCTTATAAAAGAAAGCATTTAATTGGTACTGCCTTCCAGTTTCAGAGGTTTAGTCCATTATGATCATAGTGGAGAGCATGGTGGCATGAAGGCAGACATGGTGCTTGAGAAGTTCCTGAGAGTTCTACATTCAGATCCACAGACAGCTGGAAGAAAGAAACTCTTGGCTTGGAATGGGCTTTTTGAACCCTTAAAGCCCACCCCCACTGACACATTTCCTCCAAGGCCACACCTAATCCTTTCGAATATTGCTACTCTCTGATAACTAAGTATTCAAACATATTAGCTTATGGGGACCATTCTTATTCAAACCATCACAGTGAGTGAGGATAACGTGATAAAGGAACACAGACCAAGAAGGAAAGAAAAACCTTAATATTGTGGGAGTATTCACCAGAGAAGATTGCTCAGTTGGTTTAAGCCAACAGGAAGTCTTTATTATGTAAATGTACCACATTTTCTTTATCCATTTAGAGTAACATCTGGGTTTTTTTTTTCTTCCAGGTTTTGGCTTTTATGGATTAAGCTGCTATGAACATACTTGAGAAAGTGTCCTTGTGGTATGATTGAGCATCCTTTGGGTATATGCCTAAGAGTAGTCTAGCTGGGTCTTGAGGTAGATTGATTCCCAGTTGATTTTGAAAGTGGCTGTGCAAATTTGCACTCCCACCAGCACCTCTTGCTCCACATACTCTCCAGTATAAGCTGTCACTTGTGTTTTTGATCTTAGTCATTCTAACAGGCATAAGATGGAATCTCAAGAGTCATTTTGATTTACATTTTCCTGATGGCTAAGGATGCTGAACATTTCCCTTTGTGGTCTATGAAGAGTTAGCACAACAACAGTCACCAAGGTGTAGTTGCAGTTTTTATTGGTTACATCTTATTTAGCTGCTTTATGCTGGGGCAGGTGGAAGCTTTTTTGAAGTTGTCTTTAGCTTGGCCTGTGACCATAAACACTATTAGTGCATTTTGGTCAGTGACAATGAGCACTGTTAGAATACATGAAGGGCAGCAGGGCCTTCTGAATGTTCCCTAGGCAAAGCGCTTCCTGGGAGCCAGACAGCCTGTGACACTGTCTTTCCTCCCATCTCCAGTTTAATGATCTCACACCAGCTGCAAGCCCCTCTACTTTCCTTCTTAAGACCTCACTACTTTGACTCTAGCATCCCCTTTATGCCCAAATGATCATTATTTATTTGTTTGTTTGTTTATTTATTATTCATTTATTTTTGAGACAGAATCTCACTATATAACTGGCCCAGAACTTTATATGTATGCCAAGCTAACCTAGAACCACCATGCTTAGCTCAACCTGTTCTTATAATAGTGATGTGGCATTTCTAAAGCTGATTAAACTGGAAAGGTGTCCAATGATGATGGAGCAGGTTCCAGCCTCAGCATAATGTCTCCCTCTGAATATATTCTTCTTCTCACTGAGAATAGAACCAGGGGCTACAGTTTGATAAATAAGTATGCAACGGCTTAAAGTACATTATAAATCATAAGCAAAAGGGGATTTTGGATGGATTTCAAGACAGTAATTAGAAACACCCGAGTGAGGAATAAGTAGACACCCATCCCCTCTTGGCTCAGAGAATGAATCATGAGCCCCTTGGTCTCATTTTTATGGGGATAAATTTTGTGAGAGAGAAACCTGTAAGATAATTTTGCTGTAATGGAAAGATATTGGGAGGAGGATGAGGGGAGGAAGAGGAGAAGAGAAGGGAGGGAAAGAGGAGGAAAGGGGAGGATGAAAAGATAAGGAGGAAGAAAGAAGAGAAGAGGAGAGAAGGAGGAGGAACAGGTAAAGGAGGAGGAGGGTGAAGAACACTGGGGTTATATTTAATCTTAGTCATAGACTGGAAACCTCTCTGGCTATTTTTTTTAAACTATATACCCAGTTGATAAGGTACCCAGAATTCCAAACCTTTTCTTTGCCTCTTTTCTAGTTAAGAAAGATAATTCTTACTAATAAGACACAACCACAGCCCATCACTAACTTGGTGTCATCCACAAGAAGCAAGCATTGTGAGGACAAACACTATTGTAGCCACCAGAAGCTAGCTAGAGGTAGTGGATTTTGTCCACACACTAATGAATGAGTTTCTCTTGTCTTCTGGAGTCCACATGTTACAGGGTTTAGGTTAGTGTATCCAGAAGGATCTGCAGAGGATTTCTATAAAAAGGATAGAAGGAAAGAGTCATAAGGAAATGGCATACAAAGTTAGTCTCATGGAGATACTTGGTAAGTTCTATGCTGAAGCTGGGGATAAACACCAAGTGCCAAAGGAAAATAACTAAATGCCACCTTTTCTTTGATCAGCTACTCAGTGATAGAGACAATGAATTAGCAATGGGATACCATAGCTTCTGGGGGACCAGAGAACTATTGGTTATTCTTTCCAGCTTTTCTTTTCTTTTCTCTTTCTTTGTTTCTTTGTTTGTTTGTTTGTTTGTTTCTTTCTTTTTTTTGTAATAGTGGAGGATGGAACACAGGGCCTTTTTAATGCTAGGCAAATGCTTTAACAATAAACCATATCCCAGCTTCTTACAATTGAATTCTAGGTCAGCACTGTACAGTACAGCTGATCCATGCTCCTAGCCCTTCACTGGGGGATTCTAGGCAGGGGCTCTACCACTGAGCCACACCCTAGCCCCTCACTGAGGGATTCTAGGTGAGTGCTCTACCATTGAGCCACACCCTATATCTTTAGTTCTCTTCTTGTTTTTTTTTTTTTTTCTTATTTTGGGATAGTGTCTCACCAAGTTGCCCAGGCTGACCTTGAACTTGCATTGTAGTCCATGAAGTCCTTGAAGATGATACCCTCAGCCTCAGGCCCCATGTACCCAGGGTTGTAGGTTGTCCTTTTCTGTTAGTTTCAGTTTGAGAAATTACACTTTTCTAACTTTTTATACACAGTCTCCTATACCCTTAATGTTGGAATGATATCTTTCTGGGTTTAAAGGGTTTATCTGTCTTTCTACTCATTTGTTCTCTGCCAAAGAAACAAATCTGAGTTTGCTTCAGCCTTCTAACTGGATAAGTTCTTCTGCTCTCCCCTCCCCTCCATCTCATCTTTTGGAAAGTAAAGACCACATTTATGGTTTCCTGAGTGGTTCAGACATTCCAGAAGGGGCAGCTCTTACATTTTTTCATCATTGCACACAGGTGTGTGACCCGTTTCACCTTCCCATTAGTCAGGATCATGTCTGAGCACCTGCTCTCACCCTGACATCAGCAGTGTATCCAATTGTGGTCTTCATCAGAGTTATAAGTGGTTGCATACCATGCACACTTCATCCTTGGCCCATCTGTGGTGTAGTTAAAATACTTCTTGTGTTACAGAGGAATGAAAAGTGGCTTGGAAAGAAAGACAGGAGTCGGCACTTCAGAAAGTCCTGGGCAGAAGAAAGGGATTAATCAGTAGTTGTTCTCAGGATTTCACACTGTCACAGAGGGTTGGGCTTCAGAGCCCACCCTAGACTCAAACCTGAGTGAATGTTGCATGTGGTAGGGGTGCTTGGGCTCTGCATAAGGGCATCTCTGGCAGGGAACAGAGAGACTTCCTCATGTCTTCAGCCTTTCACTGGTGGAGTCTAGACAGGTGCTCCACCACTGAACCATGACCCCAGCCCCTGACTGGGCGATTATAGGCAGGGGCTCTACCACTGAGCCAGATTACCTGCCCTCACTGGTACTGTCTCCTCCAGGTTGACTATGTTCTGTTTAAGTCAGGGCAGCTGAGATCACCAACACGAGACCTTTGTGAAATCATATTGATTAACTTTTCCTCAAGGAGAGGAGGGGAAGGTTCAGGTGACTCATGACACTCACAAGAACCCTTCTACAAGGTTCTGTAAATGACAAACAGTTGCTGGGAGAAATGGGACTCTCAAAATTCATTTTAACAAAATATTCTATTTTTCTGAATTTTTTCCTGTCACATAAAATAGAAATACTTACATTGGGCTTTGTGAGTACAAACATTATCCCCTATTTGGCTCATGGGTGAAGTTTACAGATCCTGCTCTAAGGGGATATGACTGTGTAATTTATTATTTCCTATTCATAGGAGGCCCAGACTCTGAATACATACTAGGTATAACCTTGTAGAAGATTCAACAGTTTGTGAATAATTAGAGTGCAGTAGATGCAAATAATTTCTACCACATAAAGAATAGGCAGTCAGGGTTGGTGGCAAGAACTCTTACCTACTGAATCATATCATACATATCATATATATGAAAATGATGAGATTTCACCAATTCCCCAATATCACCAGGGTATCCAGAGCTAAAGAGGACTTTTCACTTATTTAGTGACTTCTGCTGTCTATACTTCTGTGCTTGTTAGTCTTTTGTCAACTTGACATAAGCTACAGTCATCTGGGAAGAGGGAGCCTCAATTTAGAAAATACCCCCATCAGATTGGCCTTTTGGCAAGTCTTTAGGGGCATTTTTTGACTATTGATGTAGGAAAGTCATAAAAATAAGCAATTTGAGGATAGATCTAGAACACATTTAAGTTTCTAGATATGATTAAGATTTTTAAATGCTAAAGGAAGAACATAATGGTATTTTATGCAAAACTGAGTGTGTCCATGGATAAGTGCCTTTTTCATACTTTTATTTCTATGGAGGCAAGAACACATAATGAGAAAGCATCATGAACTGTGGAGAAATTTTTCCTAGAATTCAAACTCTAATTCAACACAGCCTAGGAGTGTGGCCTTGGGAAGGACTTAATTTTACTGGAAACATTTATTGAATAAAGGAGATGGGAAATGCATCTCTCTGAGCTACCATAGGTAGCCTCAATAAAACTTGGTATACAGGTCTCAAGGTCAGAGTTTAATACTGGAGGGCACTAAATAAATGTTCTTCCTTACAAAGCCAGGATGAGGCATGGATCAAGATTGCTTGTTAAATGGTATATTTTCATCACAACCTCCTCCACTCCCGAAGGCTCAAAAGTCATTGCAGAAGAGAGGGTTGAAAGAAAGAGTGGTGGTCTACAGAGAGAGATGTGTATTGAAAGATATGGCACACTAGTTGGGCATATGAAATCACAATATCTATCACTGTGAACAAGACCTAGCCAGACAAAATCCCAGCATGGATAAGGGAGGATGATCAAGAAGTCTCACTGTTTGAGGAGCTATGGACAATTTATGGTTGGTGGGGTAGGACGAGTTAGTTTTCTTTAGGGATGTGGACCCTAAGAGGTCTCATATATTCCACAGAGGGTCCCACATCCATACACATACAGCATCACTAAGTGATCTCAGTCGCTTAAAAAAATAGAGAACAACACATGGGGTTGGAAGGGGAAAGTGATGGGAAATGGAAGTGGAGTTGAAATAGGGGTTGGATTTGATCAAAATGTGGATGTATGATGTTCTCAAACAGTAAAAAAATTTGAAAGAGATTGCTGTTAAGTTGACATTGAGATGCAGACAGGATCTATCAATGGGTCATCCTGGCCATTGTCAATTCTAGAAACAGAAGTACTCAAAAATAAAGAAGACACAAAGTTGGGTGGACAAGTAATGAACATGGTAAAAACACATTGTATGAAATTCTCAAAGAAAAAAGGCCCAAGGACACAACAAAAGCAAAACAACACAACACAACACAAAACAAACAAAAACAAAATAAAAAACAAAACAAAAAAATCACAGCCAAAACCCCCAAAACATCATGACAGTTAATGTTCTGTAAACTCCTGGATTTCTTTGGGGACTAGGAGGAACACAGACATTCTTTCTGTCTCTTGTGCTTGTCATTGTGCCCTCTCTGAGAAGACACTTGGTTCTTAGTATTACTTTCCATGTTGCCCAATGTCTTGGTTAGGTTTTCTATTGCTTTGATGAAACAAGATGGCCAAAGAGCAAGTTGGGGAAGAAAGGATTTATTTGGCTTATACTTCCACATTGCTGTTCATCACTGAAGGAAGTCAGGACAAGAACTCAAACAGGACAGGATCCTGGAGGCAGGAACTGATGTAGAGTACACAGAGGGATGCTGTTTACTGGCTTGCTTTACAAGGCTTATTCAGTCTGCTTTCTTATAGAACCCAGGACCAGCAGTCCAGAGATGGCACCACTCACCATGGGCCGGACTCTCCTGCATTGATCACTAATTGAGAAAATGCCTTACAGCTGGATCTCATGGAGGCACTTTGTCAACTGAGGCTCCTTCGTCTCTGATGACTCTAGCTTGTGTCAAGTTGACATACAAACTAGTCACTATAATCACCTGGGGATGAACCTCTAGTCATATTTCTGAGAGCATATCCAGAGAGGTTTAACTGGGGAAAGACGACCCATGGTAAACACAGATGACATTGTCTTATAGACTCCTGGGTCCTGGGCAAACAAAAAATAGAATATGGAAAAAGTGAGCTGAACACTAGCATTCTCCTCTCTATTTCCTGGCTTTGGATGCTATGTTAGCAGCTGCCCCATAAGCCTAAATAAACCCCTCTGCCTTTTAAAATAATATTTTATTCCTTGAGATCATATCCACCACTAGCCCCCATCCAAACCCCCACAGGACAACCAGCACAGCTCCCTCCCTATTTCTTGGCCTCTTTTTGCTTTACATTTATTTATATTTTAATTCATGGGGTCTGCTTACTATGGCCCACGTGTGCATGAGTGGAATGGGGGTCATTCACTGGGTACCAATACCCTCTAAAGAGAAATTCTCTCCTTCTTCCAGCAGCCATTGTCTGCCCATAGCTCCTCAGTTAGGAGTGAGACCTAGTCTCTCCCTACCCATGCTCAAATTTTTAACCGGCTTGATCTTGGGCAGATCTTGTTCAGAGATCCATAGCTGCTGTGAGTTCATGTGTGCAATAGTCAAGTCCGGGAGACAGTATTTCACTGCACATCTCTCCAGTCTCCATCTCTTTCATTCTTCCTGCCTGCTCTTCTGTAATATTCCCTGATCCTTGAGGAAAAGGGCAGCATTCCTTCTCTAACGCGTTTTTGGTAGTCTTAAATATTATGATAGCTTCACTTGAGAGCACCATTTTAACATGATCATTATTAACATTGTTACCTATTATGGTATCAGCATCCCTAATGTAAACATCTGATATCACAAAATCTGAAATGATTAGGGCACCAACATGGCTCCACAGGAAAATACCACAACAGGCATCATTTAATGGTCTGTGATCAAAACACAGATGTCCTAAAATATTGTACTAAATGACCTACAGGATCTATAAATCACATAAATGAAATCCATGCTTAGTCATCCCCAACATAGCTCATTAAATATGTGCACTTATTCCAAAATATGAAAAACAAAAACTCCAGATGCTCTGGGTTCTGAGAACTTCAGAAAGGACACTCAGTTGGTATTAGCATCCAGTGTTTGGCTTTCAAGAATATTTTCTATGCATAAAGTAGTATTGTTTTAGAGATATGGTTGGGGCTGGAAAGATGGTTCAGTGGTTAAGAGCACTTGCTACTCTAGCAAGTTCAGTTTCTAGCACCTAGATTAGGTGGCTCACAACTGCTTGTAATGCCAGCTCTAGGGGATCTAACAGCCCCTTTTGACCTCTTCAGGCACTGCACCCATATGTGCACATACATATATGCAGGTGCACAATAAAATCTTAAAAAAAACTTTTCCAAAAAGACACGGTCCTATCTAAGGATATCATGCACATTAATATGGTTCCTTGTAAATCTGTCCATTAAAACTTGCAGACAGAGAAATGTAACTGTGAGAAATCAGTTTAATCAGCTCCCCAGACTGCAGTATTGTGCAGTACTCCCATCTGCCTCTAAACGCCAATGTGAGTGAGCACCACTACTGAGTGTCATGCTGATGAAGAGAAACCTTCCCATGATGAAGAGAAATAAAAGATACAACTCAGTGTTTTCTGAAAGAGGAACCACAAAAGAATCATGACAAAAACAAAGTGAGGACACATCTTAATTTGAAAGTATGTGTTCTTCAAATTCATAGCTTGAAATCTTAGCCCTAGGCTAAACTTAGGGCCTTGTGCTTGTAGTATCCAGTGCTTAGGATGATGTGGTAAGAGGATTGCTATAGTTTAGGGCCACTTTGGGCTACATGGTAAGTTCCTGGCCAGCATGGGTGGGAACCTGATTTACAAAACCAAGCTAAATAAACAACACACACACACACACACACACACACACACACACACACACACACCACAGTCCTTAAGGTAATTCCATTAGGAGGTGAGGCCACTGAGTAGTCGTGAGCGTAAATCCCTCATGAACAGGAGTACAGCCCTTATAAAAGAGAACCATGTGGCCACTCCCTAGGTCCAGGTGAGGTCTTCAATGTAAAGTCATCTGAACCACGAATGAAGACCCTCACCAGACTCTGAATCATCCGATGTCTTGGTTTGCCTGTCTCAGCCTCAAGACATGTGAGGAACACATTTCTATTGTTCGTAAGCCACCCAGTCTCTGGTATTGTGTTGTAGGAGCACAAATAGATTGAGAGTTCTCAAGGTGGTTTGAAGCTTGCATATCTGCTCTGTGAATCTTGCTCACTAATGATCTGCAAGCTTGTGTCTACTTTAAGTTTAGATCAAGAGGACTAGGGAAGGGTTTTGTTTCACTTTGATTTCTGCGGCTGTGATTAGACACATTATAACTAAAAGCAAATTAAGGGAAGAAAGGATTTCATTTCATATTACAGTTACAGTCTATCACTAAGAGAAGTCAAGCCAGGGACTCAAGGAGGAACTTGAAGGCAAGCTTCCTTATTGTTCCACACAGCATTACCTTGGACCAAGGTACTCACTTCATAGCCCAAGATATACAGCAGAACTATGGAGGGTGCTGCTTGCTAGCTGGACCCAGGATAACTTTATTTTTAAAAACTTAATTAATTAGCTTTATATCCCACTGCAGTTTCCCCTCCCTCCTCTCCTCCCAGTTTCTCTCCCCATCCCCCTCTGTTCCTACCACCCAATCCACTCCTCCTTCATTTCTGTTCAGTGAAAGGGTAGGTCTCCCATAGATATCAACAAAACATGGCATATCAAGTTGCAATAAGACTGAGCAGCGGCTCCCCTACAACCTGCTTGCCATGTATTAAGGCTGGGCAAGGTGGCCGAGTATGAGGTGTAGGGTTCCAAAAGTCAGCAAAAGAGTCAGAGACAGTCCCTGCTCCCACTTTTAGGAGTCCTACAAGATACACAACTGTCACTTACATGCAGAGTGTCTAGATTAGTCCCATGAAAGCTCCCTGGTTGTCAATTCAGTCTCTGTGAGCCCCCATGAGCCTAGGTTAGTAGATTCTGTGAATTTTCTTGTGGTGCCCTTGACCCCTCTGACTTCCACAATTCTTTCTCCCCCTCTTCTGCAGGATTCCCAGGTCCCACCTAATGTTTGACTGTGGGTTTGCATCTTTTCCCATAGTTGCTGGGTGAAAACTCTCTGATGACAATTGAACTAGGCACAAATCTATAAGTATAGCAGAACAGACTTAGGCATCATTACTTTGACATTTTCCCCTCCAGTCATGTTTGGTTCTACCTAGTTCTATTTGAGTCTTCCAGCCTTTGGGCTCTGATGCTCCAGGCAATGTTGAGGGTGGGCTTATTCTCCTGGAATGGGTTTTAGGCTAAATCAGTCATTGGTTGGCCACTCCCTCAATCTCTAGACCGTCCTTTCCTCAACACATACCACAGACAGGACAGACTGTAGGTCAAAGATTATGTGGCTGGGTTGGTTCCCCACTCCTCCACTTGAAGTCTTGCCTGGTCACAGGGAATGGCCAGTTAGTCTCTGCTATTGCTAGGAGTCTCAGCTGGGATCATCTTTGTAGATTTCTGGGAGATTCCCTTGTGCCAGATTTTTACCTGACACTGATATGCACCCCCTCTTTCCAGTAGCCTCTCAGGTCTCTCAGTACTCTCCCTCTCCACCCTACCTGATTGCTCATGGTCTCATCCCCACCCACCCTCAGTCCACTCACAAAATCTCTTCTATTTCCACTTCCCAGGGGGAACTGGGTGTCCCTCCTTGAGCCCTCCTTGTTACTTAGCTTTTCTATGTCTGTGGATTTTAACAGCATAGTTATCCTTTATTTTTTACCGTATTTGTCAGGCTAACCTTATCTAACCCAAGATCACCTACGTAGGGATGGCACTGCCCACAGTAGGCTGGGCTCTCTTACATCAATTAACAATCAAGACCTTCCTCCACAGATATGCCCACAGGCCAATCTGGTCTATGTAATTCCTCAGATGGGGTTCCTTTCTCAGGTGACTCCAGATTGTATCAAATTGACAATTAAGACTCACTAGGATGTTTCAGACACAACCAAGGTAAACAAGGTATGCCATTCCTGACACTTTTCTAAGAGAGAGGAATAGGCACCACCAATGTTATAAAAATTCATTTTAGTGTAAGACAAGACCATATTAGATAAATAAACAGGGATACGTAATGAGTCATTTAAAAACAACATAGAGTGAGAGAAAAATAAATCCTTTTCCAATGGTCTTTTGAATCCTTCTGATTATGAAAAAGGAAAGCTTCAATTTAATGTGGGCACATCTCTACTGTATAATTTCATAATCTTCCCTTTTAGCAATAAGGAGGCCAGGACGTAGCTTAGAACCTTATTTGAGCAGTAGTATCTAGTGAAATGTTACACCAGGCTTTTCATAGCCCTTTCTAGTTGCATTCCCTCTGCACAGAAGGTACTGCTTACTTTTTATTATATTGAAGAAATAATGACTTTATTTCTTTAGTGAACTAAAGGGGATCAGAATTAAAGAAAATTCCAAGAAAGTAGTAGTTTTTGGTGGTATCTAGATGTGGCAAATAGAGAGAAGGCTAACATCTGAGTGGTTAAATTTGGGAAATATGATCCCTTGATATTTTTATTTTTTTCTGCATGGAAATGAGAATTTCATGTTTTATTTAGTATGTCCATAGACCCCAGAGTGGTGAATTAGTCACAGTCAACAACTGACAGAATAACCAAGCTTAGAGAATATAAGAGGAAAGAAAGCTAAACAAACTTTTTAAAATAAAAGAATCATAAGGAAAGCTAAAATGCAAATTAGAGCCAAAGTGTAGGGTATTACTTTACTTTTTCACTGCTCAATACTAGATACTTAATACTGGTCTTATACCCCAGAGAGTGCTGTTTTAGCCAATATTCACGTGTTCATACCACCCAAGGAGAAATGTAGAGTTAGTGCCCTGTTTGGAGTAAAGATGGAATGCCAGCTAAACTTTCCTGCCTACTAATCCAGGTTCCCAGCCTCCATTCCTGCCTTTCTCTGATATCCTTTATTTTCCTACTTTGCTCTCTCCTTTAATGACAGTGACGGATTCCACAAGTAACATAAACTGGTAGGTAATCCCTCTATTCCTCCTTCCTTCTTCAGTATACACTGTAGTGGAAATGGTGTTTGATGTCTTCTAGCTCAAAACAATTCTCAAGGAAGCCTCTGTCCAGTGTCCTCTGTCACCTGCCAGTTAAATACACATCAACATGCTTGGTGAAGGAGAAGAAACTGTATTCCTTACTAGTACTGAGTTTAGACAAAAATTTCAGACATTTTTTTGTTTGTTACAACTGTTAGAGATTTCTGGTTCTAGCATCTGCCACCCCCGTATTTCTCATGATGTACAGGCATGCTCTTCAAAGTGAAGAGTCATTGGAACCTAAATTTCAGATAGGGACAAGGTTGGAAAACTCTAAGAAAGAGTTCTGAGTCCCTAGACATGATAGAGATGAAGCAGAAGGACCTTGCCCTCTGTCTACCAGCAAATGCTCTTTTTAAATGCAATTTGCACCATGATGTGTTAAATGAACTTGAACATTGGGCAATGTATTGTTATAATAGTCAGTCCTCTGCTAGGATAGATGGGTAACATGAAGTCCAACTTCAAGATGTTTGAAGAATTGTCGCATCCCTTGTTCTGGACCATGAGGGACAGATTAATAAGAATGAAAAAGAGACTTCTACTTTTGAACTTCACTAATGGGTTGATGTGGTTGTGGATTCTTAAGGAACATGGTATTTCCCACCTGTGGTTCTCAGAGATATTGTGAAGTTTAAATATGTTTAAATCTTGAAACAACTCAAAGTATGTATGAAGCATGGGTGCTGCATAACGAACATCAACTGCCACTGTCATGATCATCACTATCATGTTGCCAGCACCACCATCATCACTAGCATCATCAGTACCATCATCACCAAAGTGTTTCCTCAATGATAGGATGCACTAAGTACATGGTAGGTTGTAGAGATAGAAAAAGGGAAGATGGTCCCTTTGCATGGAATTAAGGTTATCCTTCAGAGCTGTTAGTAAGAACCCAAACATAATGAATACTATTAGCCATCTGTGAAGCAACTCAGCAGATGGCCTAATCTTCTTAACTGGGTTACAATCCTCCATAATCCAGACCCTACTGACCCGTGTGTTCTCACTCTCTGATGAGCATCTGTTTGACCTTACCCCATGGTTGAATGCCATTCCTCTTTCACTGTATGTAGTTCCTGTTCTTTACCCATGACAAACTGCTTGCTACCTGCATCAATAGTCTTTACCATGCTTTATTCTGCATTTCTCAGAAAGAACTCCCCAATTTGAAAGGTTTGTCTATGACCTACAGTTCCATCCAGTGTAAGCTTTTTCAGTAGGGGTGCAAGATTTGGTTTATAGCTGCCTTCCTTTTTCATAATACAGAACCTTGAACTTAAGGTCACTTGACAAACATGCACCCAGTAAACAAATACACCTGTAAATCTGTTCAGAGGAGATATGTGGACACCGACTTTCCCCCATGTGAATTTAGGTGTGTTCTTGGGGAGGCCTGACCAAAATGAGACTGGGGTTCCATAACTCCTTACAAGACCATGTCCTCCCAGGCCTCCTATTTGGCTGCACCTCTCCAACATTTTATCACTTCCCTATAGCACCATAACCTGAAGAGTAAGTCTTTAATAATGGAACTTAAGAAGGTGGAGACACTGTGGTAAGGCTGTAGAATAAATAAGTAAGTAAGTAAATAAATAAATAAAAAGAAAGTGGAGACGCTTAAGACTTAAACTATAAGAAGGAGCAAGAAAAAAGTTTTTGAGTTTAACTGATGATATTTTGGTATTCTCCTGTTATAGTAACAACCCTATCCCCCAATCCTTAGGGAATTACACATTTGAAAAATCAGTGTTCTATGGCCTCTAATAGTCCACCAGTGACCCTGGGATAGACATCATTGAGTAACCAAAGCCTGTGAATTTATGAGTGTTTCTTAGACCTTATCCAGAAAAAGAGTTGTCAGCTTGCAAGGACTCTAGTGCAGAGCCATGTCCCTGCTTCTAGCCCCTCCGTGGTGAATTCTAGGCAGGTGCTCTACCACTGAGAGTACATTCCCAGGCCCCTCTACCTTTTATTTTGAAACAGTTATCTTGCTAAATTGTCCATGCTGGTATCAAACCCACTCTGTAGTGCAGACAAGCCTTGTACATAGACTCTTTCTACCTCAGCCTCCTGAAAAGTATCACAGGCATCCCGAAAAGCCGCCTGAAAAGCATCATGTGCCTCAGTATCCAGTTCTAACTTTTTCTAATCCTCGTTGTACAAGTAAGAAAACTAGTACTGTGTTGTCCATGCAGTGAGGCACGGCAGAGTCAATATTTTACCCAGAATTTCACCTGAAGACCCCAGGTACACTGCAGCCTTAACGGTGGCTTACATCTTCACGCAGCACACATCTCTTTTGGACCAGTTTTTAGAGTAGTCAATGTTTGATACTTACTATTTTCATCAACCATTCTGACTGCTGGCTCTTTTCCTTTGCACCATCTCCTTCATGATCCACAAGCATATCATCTAAGCAATACGAGACTCCAAGAGTTGGCGGTGAGTGGTCTGGGTTTGACTTGAGGCTTAGCTACCATTTCTCCTTGTGACCCCCACTTGTTTAGTTTATATTGAATTTATTTTTATTCTTTAAAAGAAACTTTGCTTAGTAGCTGGGCATGGTGACACATGCCTTTAATCTCAGCACTTGAAAGGCAGAGTATCTCTTTAAATTCAAGGTCCACCTAGACTACATATTGAGTTCCAGGACAGTCAAGGCTACTATAGATACTCTGTCTTAAAAATACAACAAATTTACTTAGTAGTAACTATTATTAGTAACAATAAAATTATTATAATGATTAATAGCATTATTATGATTAACAATATTATTATAATATTAACAATAATAATACTAATTATTAGCAATAATATTATTATATATTATCAACAATTGTTAATAATAATAATAATTATTATTGTGTGTGCATGTGTGTGTGATGGCACACATGTGGATGTCAAAATACAACTTTAGTGGGGTTGGGTATCTCCACCTTTGTGTAGGTTTTGGGTATCTAGAGCTCCCATCCTCTTGCTGTCTCATCTATTCTCTATAGGTTGCTGATGGGATTATTTGGGGGGTTAAACCTAGAATCTCATGTACGCTAGACAATTATTCTGCCTTCAAGTCACACCTCACTCCCTCACTAGTGGATTCTAGGCAAGTGTTCCAACACCGAATTATATTCTCAACACTTATGAAGGTCTCTCTTTCTTTCCTTTTTTTTTTCTTTCCTGAGACAGGGTTTCACTAAGCAGTTCTGGCTCTGGCTGTCCCAGAACTCACCGAGTAGACCAGGTTGGCCTTGAACTCACAGAGATCCGCCTGCCTTTTTCTCCTGAGTGCTGGGATTAAAGGCGTGCGCCACTATGCCCAGCTGCCCAGCTCTTATTAAGGCCTCCTTAATGCATGCTTTGATGTATTCATTCAGAAGCAAATTTTAAACAATATTTAAAAATTAATTTTTGTCTTTTGATTTTAAAATTTTGTTTAAACAACATTTTTTATTTATTTTACATACCGACTGTAGTTTCCCCTTTCCTTCACTTCTTCTGTGTTCCCCCTTCCCATCTACTCACCTTCCCATCCACTCCTCCTCCGTCTCCATCCAGAAAGGCGCATGCATACCATGGGCTTGAGCAAAGCATGGCACATAAGTTGAGGAAGGACTGAGCTCCACCCCTCTACTGTAATCAGACTGATGACTACCCTAATTGTCATCAGAGATACTCTATATAGTAACTGATGAAAGCAGATGCAGAGATCCATAGCCAAGCACTGGGCTGAGCTCTGGGAGTGTTGCTGAAGAAAGAAGGAGGGATTGTACTAGCCAGAGGGGTCATGACAGGGGAACCCACAGAGAGAGCATACCTGAGCTCATGGGAGCTCATGGATTTTGGATCAAAAGTTAGGAAGCCTGCATGGTACTGATCTAGGCCCTTTCCTGTGTGTGGCAGTTGTGTAGCTTGGTCTCTTTATAAGGCTCCTAGTAGTGGGATCAGGACCTGTCCCTGGCGCTTAGCTGGTTTTTGGGAACCTGTTCCTCATGTTACTTCTTTTATCTTTTTAGGTTATAAAAAGTTACATAATTTCCCACTTCCCTTTCATTTCTCCAATCCTATATATCCTTTCTTGCTCTCCTTCAAATTCATGTTTTTTTCACTATTTTTTGCCAAATGTGTACACACACACACACACACACACACACACACACACACACACACACACACACACTTTCTTTATCGAGACAGGGTTTCTTTGTGTAACAGCCTTGGCTGTCCTGGAACTCTGTCTGTAGACCAGGCTGGCCTTGACCTCACAGAGATCCGCCTGCCTCTGCCGCCTGAGTGCTGGGATTAAAGGTGTGTGCCATTACCACCCGACTCATATATATTCTTAAATGCAACCCCAGAAGCAATTTTTTTTGTTGAACTCTTCTAATGTAGTGGGTGCAAGGAGTAGGTGTTCTGAAAAATCTATACAGGAGGTGAATAAAGCACAAGTAAATACATGTTCTTGGTTGATCATGGACATGAAAAAGGAGACAGATGAATAACTAGGGCACATTTACTTTTGACTGTGAGGCTCCCCTGAGTATACTATACACAAACTGAGATCTGAGGGCACAGAAGGAAGAGAAAATAAAATAGATACAAACATATGTAGAGGAAGGAGGGGACTCATCTACTTGGAAAAACAGGTTATTAGATGGAGAAGAGCCAGATGTGTTCAAAGGACTAAACCCATGAGCAAAGAACAGAGCTGGAGGGATGCTTGGTGTGGAGGATGGACAGTTGCCTGCAGAGTGTTCCTTGTATTCTAAATACAACTGGAAGCTGACAAAGGGACTAAAATGGGGATGTTAATTTAAAATAATTTGCAAACCAGTCTATGGTCCATACAGTGATCTTCTCCTTGAAACCAATTTCTTTCTTTCTTTTTAATATTGTGTGTGTGTGTTCATGTGTGCATGTGCACCCATGGTGCACAAGTGGAAGTCAGAGGACAATCTTGTGGCATTCTTGTCATCTACCTTTGTCCAGATTGAACACAGGTCACTAGGCATGTGCAGGTGCCTGTGCGCGATGCACCATCTTCCTGTCTTCAAGCTCATGTCTTATTTCTCTTTCCTTTAATCTGTTCTAGGTGTGCTGCTCTTTATCTGATTTTTTAAAAAAAGATATTTTTATTCATTTGTTGAGAATTACATATATTTATACATTATATTTTGATCATATCCATTGACTATTATCTCCCTCTAAGTCCTTCTAATGTCTTCATGCTGTCACCCTCTCAGCTTTATCTTGCTTGTGTTCTGTTATTAATACCAACACCCCCATTTGATTATTGCTTCTACACATGAGTGTGGGGTCATTCAGGGGAGCATGAACAACCTACTGGAAACAAGTTCCCAAAGGGGAGTCACTCTCTCTCCCTCAGCACTGTCAAGGGAAGTGCTTTGGAGTATCCTTCCTCATCCATGTTGGAATTTTGACTGTTCAAGTCACCACCATTGGTAAGAGCTGATGTGTGCAACAGAGTCATGCATTTGACTGATTTTTGCACAAGCCAAGGTTTCCTATGTGACAGAACGTTTGTATTTACTCTTATCTGTGATGCTTCTCCTATCCACTAGCCATTTGCAAGCCTATTTTACGTAACAAAAGGGATTTTGTGTCAACACAAGATTTTGCAAATGGTAAACAATATAGAAGGATTGAAATCTACTGATGATTTTGAATGCTCATGAATCTACTTAGATTGGGTTTCGGATATTAATACAAAATATTGGTGTTCCTGACAAGCATTAAACTGAGATGAACTTTGGTAGCCAAACACCCACCCCTGGAACATGGGCAAAGGTTAAGCTCATCTCTGAGTCCAAAGTCCTTAGATATCTAGACATTTTGTCCCAAGCCTTGGGGGATCAATTTGTTGTAGAGTAAGAAAAAGGATACACAACTCTAAAGAAGAATCACAATCAGAAATGGATATGAGCTTTCTTAGTCTTCAATAAGGGAAAAGGAAGCCACCTCAAGTTCTTACGGTATAAGAGGAAGATTCTGGAAGAAGATACTTTGAGAAAGCCAGTAGGCACACAAACTAGATATTAATTCCCATCTGTTTTTGTTTATTTATTTTGTGTGTATGGGTGCTTTGCCTGCATGTGTGTGTTCAGCACGTGTGTGCCTGGTGCTTGCAGAAGTCAGAAAAAGGTGTCAAATCCCCTGGAACTGAAGTCGCAGATGTTTGCGAGTCACCCTGTGGGTGCTGGGAATCGAACCCAGGGCCACTGGAAGAGCTATCAGTGCTCTAACTGATGAGCCATCTCTCCTGCCTCAGTTCCCATTTATGGAGACAGGAGAGAAGCAACTTTTGCTGTGTCTTCCAGACCAGTTACAACTCCATGCTTGTGTCCTTGCCTCCTAGAAACCTGATAGCTACATCTTAGTTAAATTTTTAACCTTAATCCATATCTACCTTACACTAATCCTTTATGTGAATCTTTATACCACCCCTCTATGGCAAGGCTTGCTTTCCTAATTTTAGTGAGGAGAAAGGTAAGATTAAAATCCAATTAACAGTTGTTGTACATGTACTAAGACCTAGGCAGGCAGTATCACACTGCTTAAAAGTACCTGCTCAGGAGCTGGGTTGCTTGACCTTCTGTTACCTTCTGACTCCAACAAAGTCACTGCATGTCTCGGTCTCACATCATCCACAATGTCTTTGTCAGAAAATTATTCCATGTCTTCAAAATCTTACAGAAATATTTTCTCTCCTCTCTCTCCTCCTGTCCTTTCTGTTCTCCCCTCCCTCTCTTTTCTTTCCATTTTCCGCTCTCTTCTCTGTCCTATCTCTCCTCTCTCTTTCCTTCTCTGTCTCGTCCCTCTCTTGTCTTCCTATCCCCTTCTCCTTTCTTCCTTTCTCCCTCATCTCGTCTCTAGTATTACATATTTAGATGTCTTTGGAAATCTTCAGAGGATCTCTTTACATCACCATTTTTCTCCATTCTAGCATTAGGAGAACAAGCCTTACCACAGAGGTGGGTATAAACATTCTTGCATCTGTGAAGAGCTTAGTCCAAGGACTTTGTAGGAAGGACTCATCTATTCCAGTTCCTTTTCTTCAAGCCTTGGGATGCAGGCAGGCATCCTTAGCATCACACTATACAAACACTCTGCTTCTCCTCATTCCTCAAATTTCTTCACAGATAAAGGAACCTTCCTCCAGAACCTCCGACCCTGTTTCTACCAACTTAACGTGGTTTGGGTATCAGGGTAACTATAGCCTCATAAAATGAATTGAGCAATGTTCCTTCTGTTTCTGTTTTGTGTAATAATTTGAGGAGCATTGGCTGGTAGAATTCTGTGCTGAAATGGTCTGACCCTGGCCTATTTTGTGTTGGGAGTCTTTTAATGACTGATTTTATTTCACTAAGGTTATAGTTCTATTTAAATTTTCTAATCTTGATTTAATTTGGTAAATTTCTATCAAGAAAATTATTCATTTCTTTTAGATTTTCCAATTTGGTGGAATACAGGTTTTTAAAGATTCTTATGATTCTCTGGATTTCTTTGGTGTCTGCTGTTAAGTTTCCCCACTTTTGTTTCTGATTTTCTTAATTTGAATATTCTCTCTACATCTTGGAGTTAGTTTGGATAATCAAGTTAGTTGATTTCTTTAAAGAACCAACTGTGTTTCATTGATTCTTTGTATTGTTCTCTTTGTTTCTATTCTATTGATTTCAGCTCTCAGTTTGGTTATTTCTTGCCATCTGTTCCTTTTGGGTGTGGTTTTTCCCATCTTGTTCTTTAGCTTCCAGGCATGCTGTTAAGTTGTTAGTGTGCGATCCCTCTGATCCGTTACTTAGGCACTTAGAGCTATGTACTTTCCTCCTAGCATCATTTGCACCGCATCCCGTAAGTTTGGGTATGCTGTGTGTTCATTTTCATTCAACTCTAGAAAGTTTTAAATTTCTTTCTTTATTTCTGTCTTGAACCATTTTTTATTCGGTAGAGAGTTTTTCGGTTTCCATGAATTTGTAAGCTTTCTGTTGTTTCTGTTGTTGTTGACATCCAGCTTTAATCTGTGGTGGTCTGTTAGAATGCAGGGAGTTATTTCAATTTTCTTAAATCTTTTTTAAAAATTTAAAAACAATTTTTTAATTTAAATAAAATTTTTACTTATTTTACATATCAACCAGTTTCTCCTCCCTCCCTCTCCTCCTGTCTCCTCCCCTTTCTCATCTCTTCCCCTCCCCATCCACTCCTACATCTCCATTCAGAAAGGGATAGGCCTCCTGTGGGTTTGCACAAAAGCATGGCATATCAAGTTGAGGCGGGACTGAGGTCATCCCTTTACGTTGAGGCAGGGCCAGGTAATCTAGCATGATGAACAGGTTACCAAAAGCTAGCTAAGCACCAGGGTCCTGCTTTCAATGCTGGAAGCCTTACTAAGAGACCAAGCGACACGATTGTCACATATATGCAGAAAGCCTAGGTAGGTCCCATTCAGGCTCCCTAACTGTTGGTCTAACTTCCATGAGCTCCCATAAGCTCAGGTCAATTATCTTTGTGGGTTCTCCTGTCATGACCCCCCTGGCTGGTGCAATCCCTCCTCTTTTTCTTCAGCAAGACTCTCAGAGCTCAGCTCAGTGCTTGTCTGTGGATCTCTGTCTCTCCTTCCTTCAGTAACTGGATGTATGCTCTATGATGGCAATTAGGGATGTCACCAATCTACTTTCAGTAGATGGCCAGTTCAGAAACCCTCTCCACCATTGCTAGGAGTCTTAGTTGGGGTTATCCTTGTGTGTTCCTGGGGGTTTCTGTGGCACCTGGTTTCTCTCTAACCCCCAAATGACTCCCCCATCAAGATATCTCTTTTGTTACTCTCTGCCTCCATCCTGTCTCCACCCGCCTCCTGCACCCAACCTGCCCAACATGCTCCCTCTAGTTCTCATCCCTCCATCCTTCCACCCCTCCATCCCTCAATCCCTCCCTCCCCCACCTCCCATTTACCCATATCTTTTCTATTTCCTCTTTTCAGGGAAACCCATGCATCCCTCTTTGGGCCCTCCTTGTTATCTAGCTTCTCTGGGGCTGTGGATTGTAGGTTGATTATCCTATCCTTCCCTCCTAATAACCACCTCTGAGTGAGTACACACCATGTTTGTCTTTCTGAGTCTGGATTACCTCACTCAGGATGATTTTTTTTTCTAGTTCCATCTATTTGCCTGCAAATTTCATGAGGTCATTGTTTTTTTTACAGTTGTGCAGTACTACATTGTGTAACTGTACCACTTTTTTTTTAATCCATTCTTCAGTTGTTGCCAGGTTCTGGTTATTATGAATAATGCTGCTATGAAAATAGTTGAGCAAGTGTCCTTGTGTCTATTGAGTCTTGGGTGTCTGAGTATATGTTCAATTTTGGAGATTCTGAGAAGAAGGTATAGTCTTTTGTGTTTGTATGAATTGTTCTATAAATATCTGTTAGCGTCATTTGATTTATAGCATCAGTTAATTCCAGCATTTCTCTGTTTAGTTTTTGTCTGGATGACCTGTCCATTGGTGATGGTAGGGTACTGAAGTCTTTATCAGTGAGTGAGGATCAACATGTTATTTAAGTTATAGTAGTGCTTCTTTTATAAGGGTGAGTGCCCTTGTGTTTTGGGCATAGATGTTAAGAGTTGAAATCGCATCTTGGTGGATTTTTCCTTTGATGAGTACATAATGTCTTTCCCCATCTCTTTTGGGGAATTTTAGTTTTAGTTTGAAGTCTATTTTGTTAGATATTAAAATGGCTACACCAACTTGTTTCTTAGGTCCATTTTCTTGGAATGTCTTTTTCCTTTACCCTGAGGTAATGTCTGTCTATTATGTTGAAGTATGTTTCTTGGATACAGCATAAAGACGATTTTGTTTTTGTATCCATTCTGTTAGTCTGTGTTTCTTTATTGGGTAAATGAGACCATTGATATTGAGAGATAGTAATGATCAATGACTATTAATTCCTGTTGTTTGGCTGTTGTTGTTTTGTGTGTGTTTCTTCTTTTGGTTTTACTGGTGCCATATTATTTATTCCTCATGTTTTCATGGGTATAGTTAACCTTCTGGGTTTGGAGCTTTCCTTCTAGCACCTTCTGTATGGTTGGATTTTTAGTTAGGTACTGCTTAAATTTGACTTTATTATGTATTATCTTATCTTCTCCTATGGTGATTGAAAGGTTTGCTGGGTATAGTAGTCTGGGTTTTCATCTGTGGTTACTTAGAGTCTGTATCACGTCTGTCCAGGCCCTTCTGGCCTTTATAGTTTCCATTGAGAAGTCATGTGGAGTTCTAATAATTTTGTCTCTGTATGTTACTTGGTCTTTTCCTTTGTAGCTCTTAATATTTTTTTCTGTATGTTTAGTGTTTTGATTATTATGTGGCTAGGGGACTTTCTTTTCTGGTCAATCTATTTGGTGTTCTGTATTCTTTTTATATCTCTATAGGCATCTCCTTTAGGTTGGAAAAATTTTCTTCTCTGATTTTGTTGAAAATATTTTCTGACTATTTGAGCTGAGATTCTTCTCCTTCCTTTATTCTTATTATTCTTAGGTTTGGTTTTTTTCATAGTGTCCCAGATTTCCTGGATTTTATGTCAGGAATTTTTTAGATTTAACATTTTATTTGACTGATATATCCCTTTCTTCTATCATATCTTCAATGCCTGAGAGTCTTTCTTCTGTCTCTTGTATTCTGTTGGTGAAACTTGCCTCTGTAGTCCTGTTTGCATTCCTAAATTTTTCTTTCTTTTTTTTTTTGAGGTCCATAATTCTTTCTTTATTCCTTTTTTAAATGTTTTAAAATTTATTTAATTAACATTTTTTCATTTATTTTACATACCAACCACGTTTCTCTTCCCTTCTCTCTTCCTATTCCCTCCCCACACTTTCCATTTACCCCCTTTCCCATCCACTAGTCCTCTGTGTCCATTTAGAAAGAGGAAGGTCTCCCACAGACTTGAACAAATCATGGCACATCAAGTTGAGGCAGGACCAAGCACCTTCCCCTGCATCAAGGCTGAGTGAGGTAATTAATCCAGCATGGGGAACAAGTTCCCAAAAGCCAGTTAACTGATGGAAGCAGATGCAGAGATCCACAGCCAAGCACTGGGCCGAGCTTCAGGAGTCCTGCTGAAGAAAGGAAGAGGGATTGTACAAGCTACGGGGGGGTCGTGGTGGTGGAAGTTCAAGGAAGTGATGGGCATGGGGAACCCACAGACACAACAATTATTTATTTCCGGTATCTCTCAGTCTATGCTTTCTTTATTCTCTTTCTATTTTCAGGTCTTGAATAGTTTTACTTGTTTCCTTCAACTGTTTGGTTTTTTCTTGGCTTTTTAAAAGGGATTCATTCATTTCCTCCAGTGGTTTGTTTCTGTTTTCCTTGCTTTCTTTGAGGGATTTACTAATTTCCTTCAGTCATTTGTGTTTTCCTAGATTTCTTTTAGGGGTTTGTTAATTTCTTCTTTAAAGATTGCTATCATATCCATATAGTTGGTTTTAAGGTCTTTTTCTTGTGCTTCAGCTAAGTTGGAATATTCAGGGACTGCCCTGTGTAACATAGCTTGACTCTGGTGGAGTCTTATTGCCCTGGCTGTTATTGCTTGTGGTCTTAAGCTGGCATCTAAGCATCTGGGTTTGGGGTGATTCTAGATCTAGGTATTGATTTCTGGGTTTATCTTTGTTGGGTGTGTGTTTTGCTCCTTGGTTTCTGTTTCCTCTCTGAATTTTCAGAGAATGTGTTATCTGTATGTTGCCTGTTTTATTGGCCTGATTGGCTCGTTGCTGGTGCTAAAGGCTACGGGAAGGGGAGGCCAGGCGAGATAGCCACCCTGAGGATTAGGTCTGGAGGAACAAAGAGAATGGAGAAGGTCCACAGGCAGCCTATCTGGTCATCTGGCAGGTGAGGCTTTTGGTTGAGCAGGGGTTCTTTGCCCGAGTTAGTGGATGGGATACAGGGAGGTCGGGGGAGGCCAGGGAAGGATGGCATTTGGGATTCACAGAAGGTGTGGATGGGGGCAAGGGAGGCTACATCTGATGTTTCATTGCAGTGCTAGGTGTGATCCTGAGGATTGCTGGTCTGATTTTTTTTTCATGAAACAGGGATCTCACTTTGCTACCCAGGCTAGTTCTTTACTCACTGTGTAGTAGTCCCGATTGGTCTTGAACTCACAGTTAGCCTCCTGCCTCAGTCTCTCAAGGGCTGGGAGTAAAGATGTATGCCATTATACCCTGCTGTGTATTAATTTTTAAATATTTACTTAACTTTTAGAGTTTATTTACTTATTTTGTATGTGCATGCTCCTGTCATGGTGCATGTGTCTATGTGTAGGTCAGAGGACAATTTCCAGGAGTCAGCTCTCTCTTTTCTCCATGTGGCACCTGGAGATGGAACTAAGGTCATGAGGCCTGCAGCAAACGCTTTTACCCTTTGACCTACTTTACTAGCTTCATTCTAACTTTTAAATGTAATTCTAACATCTTAGAATTTCTTTTAAGATGGCTGTAATTCCTTCTTTGGCCTATTAAAACTGACTACATATTACTCTTGGTCTCAAGCAAGATTTCTTTGATGAGGAAGTTGAGGTGAGGAAGTGCCAAGGACTTATGAAAGACCCACAGTAAACTGCTGGGAAATGGGACTGCAAGGCCCGATGCCTTGTTCTCAGGTAATTCTCATTAGTCCAGAATAAGAGACCTTGGTCATTCTCTTGCCTGCCTACATTATCTATTTCTAGCTTTGCTTTCATGTCTTTCTATATGTCTTAGTGATTCTATTGTTGTATCTCAAACATATCCCTCTTCTCACTCACCGACTCTCTTCTCCCTTCCCCATCCCTGTTTCTTTTTCTTCTTCTCTTTATATTTTGTTCAACCTCTTTCTCTTTCTCCATATATATATAGAATGAAAGTCAATAGAACTTAGGTTTAGGGATTATATCAAAGACTGGTAAAAATTCAGGTTCATGTGGTTTTGGTTCTTATTAGCCCACTTGACTGAATGGAAAGGTGATCTGATCAACTTCTGATCTTCAAGGGCTGTTTGAATACTCTGGTAAAGAAACAGAACACAGTTCTTAACTTCTGTGTATTGGGCTGGCATGAGATTTCTGAGATGGATGAACAGTGAAAACCAATCCAGGAGTACTAGTCTCTTCTGTCTTCCTTTTGTGTGTGAATGCCATCTAGTGGGATGAAATGGGAGGATGCCACAGGAATTGTATGGTAATGCCCAGGATTGTTTAGTAAATAATTTCAAAAAGGAATATGAAGACTATCATGTTAATCTGTCTCCTGGGAACCCAGAATGTTCTGAGAAATGAGTGGCCTTCATTTAGGATGGCCTGCTGAGGGATTGCTGGATAAGGGGGTAGTTATGTCATGGGGAACTCAGGGCATTGGATCAGTTTCCCTTCATTGATTGCTGGCAAGATATGGTTGCCACTTGCACAGAATGGAAAACTAGAAGATTATGATGATAATTTAGGTGTTTTTATGAATAGATCAGAGCCTGAAAAGCCCATTTTGTTCTGAGTAACTGGAGAAAATTCCCCTTTCATATGTCCCTTGTATGCCCCCACCAGCATCTGCATCCCCTGTGCTCTCAGCACCATCTGTGCCCCTCTTGGCCAGAACTCTGGCCTGCCAGTGCCTATATTAAACCAACCTCAGCAGATGCTTCACCAGGATTAGGGTCCAACTGAAAGGTGCCTTGAGACTTTTATGGCCCTGCCTAGAATTCACCTCCTCCACAGAGTTATTTCAGAGATGAGAGACCCTCCTGGCTGGATTCTGAGCTACTGCAAGTAAAATCTCATATACAGAACACCCCTTGCTCATCCCATGAGAAATCACAGAATAACTTGTTTGGCAGCCTTCCCTGCAGCACCCCCTTCCCCTGCCAACTTTTTGGGACCCTGCAAGGTGCCTTACAGAGTCTACTGAGAGAAATCCTAGGATGCCCTCTATTATGACCAGGGCAGGTGAATACGAGGAGACTAACACATTTCTATCAGTCTTTCTCCACCACTGGTAGAATTGTACACCATCATTTACAGAAAAGCCACAACCCTGTTCATAGTGAATGTATTTTCACCTGGAAATGTGTTTTCACCCCCTTCTTTTTTGGCAAGATGTATAGCCCCATTGCTGAAGACAACACCCACACAACTCATTGAGTATGGAGAGTTGAATTGGTGCCTACATAGAACCTTTACCCCCATCTTCAAGTATCTTTGGTATGGGAAGGTACTCTGCAGGCTACCAAAAGAGAAATGGAAGTACCAAACCAGTCACAAATCCTTCAATCTACAATCTTTCACACCTTTCAAATATTCTAGGGCAAAGGTGGCATAAAATGTGTGGGAGTAACCAACCAATGTCTACTCCACGAGATTGAATCCATAACCAAAACTGCTTGGGTAACCAAGAACCAGAGAGCAAATAGCATAGAAACCCATGATAAAACCAAATACTACTTATCTGAAAAATAAAAAGTAGCAATAAAATATTCATAGATCAGTGCCTTATTCAGACATCATCAGAGAAGCATCCTTCTGTAGCAGATGGGAACAAATACAGAGACACAAAGCCAGACATCACGAGAGAGAGAGAGAGAGAGAGAGAGAGAGAGAGAGAGAGAGAGAGAGAGAGAGAGAGAATCTCCATTAAATCTCCTCCATCAGAGCTCAGGATCCTCACAGAAAAGGAGGTGGACAGAGTGGAAAGGTCAGAGATGATGGAGCACACCATGAGAAAAAGACCCTCTAAATCAATATGAGCAAAGTTCATATGAACTCAGAGATACTGAAGTAGCAAGCACAAGGCAGACCTTGGGTCTGCACCAGGTTCTCTGTGTATATAGTATGGCTTTTAGTTTTGTATGGCAATCCTGAGTGTATGAACAAATGTGTCTCTGATTCTAGTGCTTTCTCCCAGTGTCCTTTTCCTTCTGTTGTTTTGCATTGTCAAGTTTTGATGTAATGACTTATGTTTTATCTTATTATACTTTATTTTATTAAATTTCATTATCTCCTAAAAACCTGTTCTTTTCTAATGAGGCACAGAAAGGGAGTAGATCTGGAAGTGGGGAGGAACTGGGAGACATGCAAGGAGTAGAAACTGTAATCAGGGTATATTGTATAAGAAAATAGTTGTTTTAATAAAAGGGGGAAAAAGAAAAAATTTCCTAAAATAGAAATCTTCCGACATCACTTTCTTGTTTTAAAATTTTAAATATAATTAAAAAATTTTATGTGCATTGGTGTTTTGCCTGCAGGTATGCATGTGTGAAGTTGTCAGATACCCTGGAACTGGAGTTACAGACAGCTGTGAGCTGCAATGTGGGTGCTGGGAATTGAACCCAGGTCTTCTGGAAGAGAAGCCAGGGCTCTTAACTGCTGAGCCATCTCTCTAGTCCCTGAGATAAGGTAAAAAAATAAAGATGTGCCTTGTTACTTTCAAACATAAAATCATTACATTAAAAAACTTTCAGTACTTTGCTCACAAAAAAAGGGACATTTTGGGGGTGATAGATTTCTTGGTTAACTTGATATCACCATCCACACTTTAAAAACATGCAACAACTTCAAACTGTATCACATTAATGGATGCAATAATTATTTCTTAATAAAAATGATTGCTGAAGCTGAGCTTGGTGGCACATGCCTATAATTCCAGCACTCTGGAGCAGGAGGATCAGGAGTTAAAGATCTATTTCAGCTACACTGAGAGTTTGAGGTCAACTTGGGCTGTGTGAGACCCTGTCTCAAAAACCTAACCAATCAAGCAACCAAGCAATCAAAGTTTTTTTTTTTTCTAAGAAAAGTGTAAAGGATAGGCTCTCAGACTCTAGCCTTGACTTTATGGCACTTATGTTTTGGCAGCGTTCTTTATCTTTTTCATCTTTCATCAGAAGTATAAGTGAACTCATGGAAGCTAGGAATTCAGAACTGAGCCCCTGGACCTCTTCAGTGCATCATGATCTCATAAGCACATGGGACTCCCACGCTCCTGGGTAGCAAAGGCAGCAGTGCTCTCTACGAGCCAACCCAGGCTCTACCCATTGCTGCTTACAGTGTCAGGATTCTGTCTAAAGATTTCCCCTGTACTGGCAGGTGACGGTACTGCCTGGATCATGATGATCCTAGTGTCCCAAACAGTGACCGTCAGATGGCACCAGACAGAGGATCTGTAAGGTTTCCTAGAGGAAGAGGTAAGGTAGCCTTGCTGAAAAATGTTTCTGTTTCCTTTGAAGGTAAATTTTAGTCAGTACTTTGTGTAATATGAAAACAATGCTATTTAGCCAGCCCCTCATCTACCTACCGATCTATTCATTCTCTAAAGAGTCCCATGAAACAAGAAGCGTCCCTGGGTCTCTATAATGTATTCCTCAACTCTGGCTTATGAGGCTGAATTAAGGTATCCGTAGACACATGACTCTTCTTATGACCTGGGTGATTGTTTTCATGGAAACATCTTGAATTTACTCAACATTATTTTTCTTTGTTTGTGCTTAGTGCTGCTAAGGTGAAGTGTTTCTTTTTATGTATTAATTCAATTGCAAAGCTAGAGGCTTAGTTTTGTAGTGTAGAGAGAGGGAGGGAAGATGAAGGAAGAAAAGTAGAGAAGAAGATGAAGAAATATAGTGAGCGGCAGAGGGAGGTTAAGGATGAGAGTAAAGAGGGAGGAGGGGCTGTGGAGGCAGTCAAGGGACTGGGGGAGAAGGTGGTAGAAGACAAGACGATCTGGAGTTAGAGATGGAATTAGCTGGGCAGATGATGAGAAAAAGAGATGGGAATAGATGAAAAGGTGGAGAGAAATAAGAGATGGAGGAGGAAGAGAGAGATGAGGAGAGGGGGGAGATGAGAAGCCAAATGGGCATTTACAGTAGAAAAGGATCGGAAGAATTAGCAGACCGAGTCTAGCTGTTCAGAGACCTAAAGTGTGGGAAGAAGGGGGAGGAGGGGAGAGAGACAGAGGCTGTGAATGGATCCCGGGTCTGCAAGCTCTTTAGAGTAAGCCAGGTTTATTAACCATTTCTGACAGGAGAAACATGGTCCAGCCCGTGGGTATCCTATTGGTTTCGATCTGCCTGCTTCACAGTCTGTTCAGTCTTCAAGAGGAAGGTGAGGCATGGGAGTGAGTGTGGCTGGGGACGAGTTTTTAATGAAGTAGCTGCATACTTCAATACCATGTGTAACAAATTCTGAGATGTCCTATATGGGAGAGGCCACCCTGATTTTGTGTGTCTTAATAAATAAAAGGGCAAGTTCTTTATTGCCTAGATTTTTTTTTAAAGTATGAAAAACATGATCCACTAAAAAGGCTCAAAACTAGCAAGACTAAGTCATGTTACAGAGCAAGTTTTCTTTTCTATGTTTTAAATGCCTACAGAAGGAGAAAAATGAGACTTAATTCTGTAAAACCTATTTTATTTTGTTATCCAAGTTGTGTTGTCTTGAGTGACTCTGAAGTAGCTGTTTACAGAGGGACTTTATTCTGGTTCATGTCTTAGTATTGTGAGGATTGTGCAGAACTGTGTATCCTGCTTCTGATGGAGTGGCTGAGAGCACATGCTCATTTAAGTACTCCTTGGCATGGTTTAAAATAGCTAAAAGCCAGAATGGATAAGTGTTTAAAAATGAAAGAGAAAAGAGGAAGAAGAGATTCTTATTGTATGACCACTTTTCCATTAGCTGGAATTCCTACTTTATGATCATTGGACGATAACACCTTTTGCCTTAGCTGTGTGTCTTTATCTTAAAAATTTAAATGCTTATTTATTTGTGTATGTGCATGTGCACTATGCATGTGCAAGTCAAAGGACAACTTGTAGGCGTCTGTTTCCTCCTTCCACCATATGGATTCCATCATCAGGCTTTGGCAGCAAGCACCTTTTTCCTCTGAGAGACCTTGCTGGCCCAGGTCTCTCTTTTACCATGTATACTATACACAATACATGTCTAGGAAACTGATAAGATGTTCCTAAGACCTCTCCACACTCACTGTCTGGCCTTTGAAGGGACTAACATCTTATCACCCCATGTATTATTATTACTCTATCACTGCTATTTAGGCTGAGATCCCATGCATCCTGGGCGTGTTAGCCTCTACTTAGAATGACATAGGACTGCTTCAGTTTTGGTCATCCATCTGTTGCTTATTCACGTTCCTCTTTTAGACAGTTCATGAATATTTGCTTCCTAGAATTGCAAGGGGCCCCATCAATGCCTTTTTGTCCAAAAATGAGCGTTTTTACCTCCATGAATATACATGCACCTTGTGCATTCCTGGTGACCATGAAGGGTTGAAGAGGTGCCCTGGAACTGGAGTTACAGATGGTTACGAGTTGACATGTGGCTCCTGAGAAATGAACCCAAGTCTTCTCTCTGCAAGAGCAGCAAGTACTCTTCACCACTGACACATATCTCCAGTTGTCACCTCAATTTTCTTTTACACTGTGTGTGTGTGTGTGTGTGTGTGTGTGTGGTGTAGCTTATCACAGTGCCTATGTGGTTGGTGGTCAGAGGGCAGTTTGTGAGAGCTGAGTCTCCCATTTCACTATGTGGGTGCTAGGGATCTAACTCAGATCCTTAGACTAGTCTTGGTGGTAAGTACCTTTACCTGCTAAATGCCTATGAGGCTTTTGTCTGAGCCCCTAAAGTGCACACTGAGAGCTTGTGATGCTCATGGTAGTCAGTGTGGACTATAATGATCAGGTTTCCACCATAGTCAGTCTGAAGATGATAGAATATCATCAGAAGTTAGAGGTGTTCTACTTTCAAAAAAATCAGACAATGCAAATGATTAAGTTTTAGCGTTGTGGCAGTGATAGGTTTGTAGGCTTTGGGGTGAAAAGAAAATAAATGTCACAGATATCTTCAGTCAATGATTGAACAGGCACGTGGGAAGACAGAAGACACAGGCCTTGAGCAGTACGTGCTGAAACCATTTATGATCATGGCCTGGAGAAGGAAAAGTGACTGAGTTGGAAACACTTCACAGAGGGCTGGTTTGAGTGATCTTATTCCAGGGTTGAAATTATTATTATTTTGGGAACAAAATATAGAATCAAAAGCTAGCAACTGGTAACTTCTTTTGCTTTCTATTTATTCTATTCTTATTAATTTTTTTATTGTTTTAAGAATTTTATACATATATACATACAATAAAATATGAATATATATTCTTATTTTCCCCTTCAATTTCCTCTAACATGTCCCATCCTCAACCTTTAAAAAAAAATAACCCAGTAAGTCTAGTTAATGGCACCCAAGAATGCATGGGTGTGGCTATCCACTGAAGCATGACAATCCTATCAGTAGCCACACCCTCAAAAGAATGATGCTCTTTCCCAGAAGCTTGTGAATGCCAACAGCTTTCCAGTAAGGCATTGGCCTGAAGAGATCATTTCCCCCATTTATGCTGGAACTTTGGTTCTATTGATCTTGTGCAAGATAATTACAGCTGTTGTGAGTTCATGAGTGTGCCAGTCATGCCATGTCTAAAGGGCAAAATTTCACAACACCTCTTCCCACACTTTGGCTCTTACGTTTTTTCTGCTCCCTCTTCTGCACCATTCCCTAAGCCCCAGGGAGAGGGACTTGATATGATTGTCCCATTCAGGGCTGAGCACTCAGTATCTTATGTTTTCTTGTTTCAACCCTTTTATTGCTTATATTTGGATGTTAGTCATAGGGAACACCTCCACAATTACTCTCCTTGAAAGGCATTTCTCTTTTCAATTTCTGTAACTTCGGATTGCCTTATAGTGGAGTTGGTTTGTAGGTAATGGGTCACATGTGGAGGTTGTGTTGTATTTGTTTTTGTGTTGCTTTGTCATGTTTTACATGCTTGTTGCAGTGGGTTGGTTTTCACTTCTCCCAAGTCTGTTGGGATGTTCTGATTTCTCTCATTCTTATTAGAGGAATATCCACATGTAGTTCAGCTAGGGGGCTGGTGAAACACAGTGTTGATTATCAAATGGATAACTGAAGTTATCCCATTTTGGCTATGTGCCAACAGGACCAAGGGTGAAGCTGGATACTCAGCACCAAGTTGATTAGGTGAGGTCAAAATGTCAGTCACCCCTTGGGTTCTGTGGATCTTCTGGAGTCATAATACCAACTTTAGATCCAGTAAAACCTGTCTATTAACAGAGGGCTGTGGTTATAGCCATGGGCCCAGACAAACTTCTGGGTCCTCAGCTGTGTAGAGTCCAGATCCTGTAACAATATTTGGAATGTCAGGAACAGAAAGACAACTCACACAATGACCCAAGAGACCAAAACTCTATTATTTTTCTAAGACATAATATTTGTATTGATTATTTAGAAATTTCACATAAGGCACCCTGATCACATTCACTTCTAAGTTCTCCCAGGGCACTCCCACCCCCACACATTATAACCTCCCTCAAAACCAAAGAAGAAGCAGAAAAAATAAAGAAGAAAAAAAATACCAAGTTTAATTTGTGTTGCCAATATACTCACTGTAGCATGGTCAAATCCTTAGTAGCCACCCCCTTAAGGAAGACTGAGTCCTTTCCCACCCCAACACCTACCAGAAGCCATCAACTGTGAAGAGCTACACTTCAACATCCCTTTCACAATTTTCAAGCGTTCTTTTCAATGACTTCCTGTCTAGACTGTTTCTCCTTTGGGGGGTGGAGGGTTAGAGGAGAGGGTTTGTCACTGAAGCCTTCTATGCCTCTCATTTCAACTGTGAGCCTCCAGTCATCTATACCACAACAAAAAAAGTTTCTTTGTCCCTTATAGCCAGTGGCAGCATGGATTATAGCCTTCTACATGGTTTCTGGTTACAGCACAGGCCATGGACATCAACATAGGTTCAGGGGACAACACAAACCATGGGCATCCTCATGACTTTCAGTGATAACATGGGCTACAAATATCAGCATGGCCCTCCGTTACTGCATGCGTGGTCATTGACACCAACGTGATACCCGATGGCAGCATGGACCATAGACGCCAGTATGCTTTTAGGTGGTAGCACAGTTCATGGACATCAACATAGCCTCCAGTAGCAGCACAGTCCACAGACATTAGCGTAACTTCAGGCAGCCTGGGCACTGGAGTCAAAGCTCTTCTTTGCACTGACCTCTAAGACCACTGGACTAGAGTCCAAGTCACAAGGCTACTCTCTTCTCCTGTATGAACAATGATCTTCAAACTACATTTTTTTTTACAACAACTGAGTTTGGTGAGATTTTTTTTCCATTTTAAGTATTAAATTTATTGAAATAAATATTTGTTCCCAATTGTGTCTTTCAGAGTATTATGCACCAACCATGGGTGAGTTTGCTTCAAAACCTTTTATTAGAAGTTGTGAAAAATATATGACAAGTGGTGTCACTGGATAGTCCATATTTTTAAAAGACGAAATGCTGCTTTATGTGTATATACTAGGCAAAGTAAGTCCCTTTAAAAATAGTTGAGGATTTTGTATGGCTTGAGCTTGCATGGGTCCTGTGCATGCTGTCAAAGTTGCTGTGAATTCAAATGTGTGACCATCCTGCTGTGCCTGGTAAACACTGTTGCCCTAAACTCATCCACTATACTTGTTTTGACAATATTTCTACTCCCTCAATCATGATGATCCCTGAGCCTGGGGAGGAAGAAGTGTGGTGTAGATGTCCCACTTAAGGTTGAAAATCCCACAGTGTCTTCTTCTCTGCAAGTTGACCAGTTGCGAGTGTCTGTTAAATGCCAGTAGTAACAAAAAAGAAGCTTTTCTGATGAAGAATGAAATCTATGGGTGCAGTGATAAGTTATTAGGAGTGGTGGACAGGAAGTCCCACCCTTCACTGAGGAGCTATTGCTACTTGACAGCTTCTGGGAGAAAAAGAGTTACTTCTCTTCAAGGCGGTTGACTCAGGTAGGTCACCCACACTGCAATGGATGACCACACACCCAATAGCATATAGGGAAAAATTTGGGTAGGTATGGAATAGGGTGTGGATCTGGAAGGAACTTCTACATGGAGTGAGTATGATCAAAATATGATGCATGAGATTAATAAAAATATTAAAAATAAAAATAGAAAGAACAATAATTTTTTTCAGTATTTTTAAGTGATTTAAATGTGTCATTATGGACATGCCAAACTGTTATTTTCTTTTCTCAAAGACTGACTTCTTTTTTTTTTTTTTGGTTTTCCGAGACAGGGTTTCTCTGTAGCTTTGGAGCCTGTCCTGGAACTAGCTCTTGTAGACTAGGCTGGCCTCGAACTCACAGAGATCCGCCTGCCTCTGCCTCCCAAGTGCTGGGATTAAAGGCGTGCGCCACCACCGCCCAGCTAAGCAAAGACTGACTTCTTAAGAAAATATTGAAGCAGAACTTTTCTGTGTCTCTTCATATGGTCATTTTTGATAACAGCTGAATGTACTATAAAACATATTTTTCTTTAAAATTCCCTTACTGACTTTAATATGCTATTGCTAAGAAGAGTTATTTTACTTTTCATTGTATGTGTGTGTGAGTGTGTGCGAGTGTGTGAAAGTGTCTACCCACAGAAGCCTTGATTTGGTCCTACATGATCTTTGATTGTTACAACCCATCTATCCCTCTTCCATGATGTTCCCTGAGCCCCAGGGGCAGCATGTATATATAGATGTTCTATTCGTGGCTGAACACTCCATATGTACCTATTCTCTACACTGTGACCAGTTGTGCTTTTCTGAGTTAACTGCTCTGAATGGCATTCTTAATTGGAGTGCTATTCCAACTAAACCTAGGAAACATAGGACTATCTATTGTCAACAGTACTAGTTATCTTGACTGGAGAGGGGACTTCTAATTTATTTGATATTATGAAAGAGAAATAACCTATAAGCTTATATAAAATGATAGGCTACTTGAAAAGCTGGTAAAAATTATTAGAATCTGTCTTTGTGACTGATATAAGATAAATATATTGTAAATGCATTTTCTGGATAATTAATGTTAATAGTCAGTCAGACATTGATAAGAGAGAAGGTACTCTCTTTTACACTAATGATGAAATGTACTTTGGATTTAAGTCATTAAGAGACGTATAGGATTAGGAGAGAGTCTGCCTAGAATCCCCAAGTGAGGGGCTGAGGGTGTGGCTCAGTTGGTAGAGCACCTGCCTAGAGTCCCCCAGTGAATGGTTAGGAACATGGTTCATTGCTTGACTTGTGTGCACAAGGCCCAGGGTTCAATCCCTAGGAATGAAAAAATATGTAGGATTTCAATAAAGTAAGTCATTTAGGTAGATGAAACTGGGCCTAAAAAACAGTACATGTGTGATATCCCCAACATACCCGCATGCCAATGTTGCTTTTCCTCAGACTAACATAGCTATTAATGTCATTTGCTATGAGTCTATTTTAAAGCCTAAGATGAAAATGAACTTTACTTAAATTTTTATCTCTCAGATTCTGCCATAAGGAAACCAGAGACAGAAGGTAAGTTGATCAGAAAATTTTTGTTTTTAATGTGTTCTTTCTCTTAGAATTTTTATCTTTATTTTTATTTTATGTGTATGGGTGTTTTGCCTGTTTGTGTGTCTGTCTGTTCACTATATGCATACCTAGTACATGGGCAGGCCAGAAGAGGGCATCAAATCCCTTGGAACTAAAGTTACAAATGGTTGTAAGCAGCCATGTGGGCGCTGGTAACTGGACCCAGGTCCTCTGGAAGAGCATCAGTACTCTTTACCACTAAACCATCACTCCAGTGCCTTTGTGTTCTCTTCTGATCCCATAAAATGGGAACATTGATGATTCTGCTTCTAGTAAATTTTTTCTTTTCCCCTGTTTTTTTCATAAAACATCATGTATGACCCCTGTAAACAGATAAAACACGAAATATGCCACCATGACTTCTTACCAACACTAAAAATGCATACTTTTAAACTTCTACCATTTTTATAGAGAACCCCAGATTTTAAAATTCATATAAAAAACAACCAATAATAATTTTGGATATTGTGAACAAAACAGTAACGAGATAGAAAAACACTTTATTTTATAATCAACTGTCTAACCATAGTATAGATGTTTCAATATAAAAATGCAGCATCAATCTAGGCAGAGTCAAATAAGTACTGTGTTTTTAAACATGTGGAATCCAGGAATTTCTCATTTTTTCACAATCGCATTCACAGTTCTGATAGTGGCTTTGATCTCAGAGGTTAGGGATTTGGAGGAGAAGCTCATATTCTTTTTTTAAGTGTTACGTTCAGTTTTTGGTTATGTATGTGCCTGTGTCTCTATTTTGGTGTGTTCATGGGAGCGCAGGCACCTATGGAGGCCAGAGGTATAGGCATTCCCCTGGAGCCTGAGTTACAGGAATTGTGTGAGTTGCCTCACTGGGGTGCTGGGGATTGAACATGGATCTTCTTGTGTATGTGCTCTTAACCATTTCTTCAGTACTGGAAGGACTCACTTAATAATTTTAAAATAGAATAGTTTCAAAAAATATAAAAAATATATAAATCTAATACATTTAAAGGAAGGGGAAATGTGACGTAATTCTATTTTAATTAAATGTGTTATATAGAATAGTTTATACTTATTCTTCAGCAATTTCACATACGTAAACAATGTATTTTGACCATGTCTGTCTCTAAGACCTGTTTGAATCCCCTAATGTCCCTAACACCCCTTGCTCCTTTCATGTCCTCTCCATTTTTTCCTTTTTTGGTAACTCTCTGAGTATAATTAGTGATACAGGCTGGAATGTTGACTCATATGGTTGGTTTGATCTTAGGCAGGTCCCCACAGCTGCAGTGAGTTCATGAAAACGATGGTCATGCTATGTCTAGAAGACACTATGTCTCCTATCTTCTTCCTATCCTCCTGCTCTTACAATAATCCCACCCCCTTTCTGAGATATTCTCTGAGCCTTGTGTGTATGTGTGTGGTAGATTGATACAGATGTCTCATTTAGTTAATTAAAAAAATACTACCAACACACTCAGGGACGGATAAAGGATTTTTGTTTTCTTTTAGATGGTGAATGTGTCTTTCCATTCTGGTATAGAAATGAAATATTCTATGACTGTGTCACTTTCAATGCAAAACACAAGTGGTGTTCTTTGAACAAGACTTTTCAAGGTTACTGGAAGTACTGTTCTCTCTCAGGTGAGAGTCTTAACTCTAACCTCCACAGGTGAGAGTGTCATCCCTTGTATTGGGGATAATTTCATGTGATAGGCAAGAACTCAGAATCCAGAGCAAATTCTGAAGTGAAAATAAGAGATTCACAACTTCTTTGGTGGCATATGCTGTATGTGTTAGTATATGTGGCTGTGTACCTGTGAGTGTGTGAGGCCAATGTCATGTGTCTTCTTCTATTACTCTCTATTACTATTATTAATATTTTTTGAGACAGGGTTTCTCATTAAATCTGGGGCTCACTAATTTGTTAGAACTACCTGGTCAGGAAGTCTGGGGGATCCATCTGTCTCTCACTTCACACTGTTGAGATTAGAGGCATGGAATACTATGCCTGTTTTTTTATTTGAGTCCTGGGGATCTGAACCTGGGTCATCATGCTTGCACAGTGACGACTTTACATATTAAGATGTCTTACCAGTTCCTGAGATGCATAATTTCTGATAGCATCAAAATCACATATAATCAAAGATGTAGTAGAAATGTTTTGACTCCATCATCTTTTAAGAAAACTACTAATAGAACATAAAAGGAAAAGTGGATTACAGGGTACTACCCATCTAATTTTCTTAAGCTATTGGTATACTAAGGAAGAGAAGCTTGTGTAGAATTGTGTGCGTGTGTATGTATGTATGAATGTCTGAATATGTGTGTATATATGTATGGTGTATGGCGGTATGTGTTTATGTCTGTGTATATTTGTGTGTGTGTGCATGTGTGTGTGTATTTGCTGCAAAGAATAAAGTGTTTCTTTTCCCAATGACTCTTTCTCTTACAGACTATGCTCAATGTGCCTTTCCTTTCTGGTTCAGACGCATGGTCTACTGGGATTGCACAGAGGATGGGGAAGTGTTTGGAAAAAAGTGGTGTTCACTCACTCCAAATTTCAACAAAGACCAGATTTGGAAATATTGTATATAATGGTGAGATTGACTAGATGAAGATGATCAGGAGAAGGAAGAGGAAGAGGAGAACTGGGGGGAGGAGGAGAAGGAGGGAAAAATATTGAGTTTTCTTGGAGAGTACCCCCCCCATTTCTTTTGGTCAGGAGAGGAAGAGGTGGAATCTTGATTACAAGTTTTTGTTCAAATTTATTTTTTCTTTTTCTAGGATGTGAGTTGAAGATGCTCTGACTGTAGGTGACTTCGAGTTTAAATAATGGATTATGGTATTTTATGGAGAGTTATTGTTTAGCTTCCACTTTTTATTTGCTATGTATATAAAATGAAGCCCTTAAAAATACCATGTCACGTAGAAGCAACCTATCAGTGTTATTTCTTTATTGTCACAGTCACACTGCTCAGATGTTAATGGGGAGGTGATGCATGTGTAGAACAAAGAGAACATGAGAAATCTACATAACTTCTGCTTGATTTTGCTTTGATGATGAAAATGTTTCAATTAAGTCAAGTAAACGCTCATTGCTGAAGAAATTCTTGCCCTGCTTCATGTCCACTTTGTTTTATATCTGAACCAACTCATCTCAGATCCACCCTTTCCAGTCCCACCATTTGTAGCTGACAGTGAGGAATTCCTCCACAAATGCCTCATCTTTTCACTCAAAAGAGGGACAGAAGACCCCCAAATCTACGCTAACAGGTGAGAAGAATTTTGCTATGGAAACACCACAGCAACATTGACAAAGCAGCTTTGGAATGCTCTGCTGAGAAGCAAAAGTTTCCTAAATTGTCTTCCTAAATTGGAAGACAGCTGAACATAATTTAGTGGATTTTAAATAGAAGATACTGAAGAATTATCAACACTAGACTGTAGGGGCTGTATCTGGCAGCATGTGGCATGTGACTTTACCCACTTATCTCTTTCTTCATCCAGAACATAAAAGAGCCTGTGTAATCCTTAACCACCATGAATTTGGTTCTATAGATACCAAGATGATGGGAATAGCTGCAGTGAGCTTGTTAGCAGGGTCACATGAAACCTGGTTAGATGGAGGGTTGACAGGATGCAGGGCCCCCTCAGCAATCTTTATGCCTTTCTGGGCCTTTGACTCTTTTTGGCTACCAGGTGATCTCAACAGACATCAGTACCCATTTAGTTCCTGAAAGGAGAAAGCTACAGATCAGAGTCTTACAGGTCTGTGTCTGTGTCCTTTCTTACCCAGACAGCAAAGCCAGAAGTTCTTGGGCACTGGAAAGGTGTCTGGGCTAGAGCTGAACATAAGAGTTAATGTGAGAACACAGTACAAAATGGAAGCCTGGGTCTCTATTACCCAGCCTTTTATGCCTTAAATAGGTTCACACAGAGCCATCCCACTCAATGTCTGCCTTTTGCGATATTCATAGCTTTTCAAAACAAAAAAAAAAGATGATGTCATGGTATGTAAGCAAGGTTTGCATTAAAATGTTGAGTTTCTTACCATAGCCTCCCAAATTCTGCGATTACAGGCCCTTACCTCCAGGTCTGCTGCAATATTAGAGCATTTGGAGATCACATTCTAGGGGCTGATGAGACGGTTGTGTGGGTAAAGTCACATGCCACCAAGCCTAGTCTGATGACCCATTTGATCCCTAGAATCCACATGATGGAAGGAGAAAACAGTCTCCTGCAAGTTGTCCCTTGATCCCTGCTTTCTTCCTCACAATTGAAGATAAATGTAATTAAAAATTAAAGATCACACTGTAAAGGGATCATGCTTTCCAATAGTGATGATGATTTTCTCTTGGCATGGCATGACCAAATAAGAACCAGATCTTCAATTCATCATGACTTTATGTAATTGTAATTGATTATGTACAAATGTAAATCCATACAAAAAAACCCAGAAAATCTGACTTTTTAAAGGTCAATACCATGCTAGTCATTCACCGTGTAAGGTAAAGAAAACTTTGATTTTATAAAGGCTTGGCAAAGAGGAGTTGCAGAACTTGCTGAAGAGTGGAATTGATGTAGCAGCAGTATTAGGTTTGTGCATGGGGCTCATTTGATGAAGTACTTGCCTAGCATGCACAAGCCCTGTGCACCATGCCCAGTACCTTACAAACCAAGCATGGTGTCACAATCCTGTAAGCCCAGAATTTGGGAGGTGGAGTAAGATGATCAGAAGTTCAAGGTAATTCTTGTGGGTTTGAGGCCAGCATGGGCTACACGAGTCCCTGTCTCAAACAAACAATCACACAAACAAGAACTTCTCCAACTCTCCCAAAACCAAATTATCAGTAATACTCAAATTGCTCATGGAAAGAACAAACAAAATGAAAGAGAATTGAAAGAAAATTTAAAACATGCCATTCATGAGAAATTTAAGAGAAGTAAAAGAGTGAATTCAGTACAGAACCAATGATCACTAGGAAAGACACATGAAACAAATGCCATGGAGATAAAGTAGCCAGTTATTGTGATGCATAAGGCTAAGAGGATAATGAATGAGAAAGGCAATTTTATACTCCAATATTTATTTAATTATGAATCACATGAGAATCTTAGAAAAGCCTCATTCCTAGTCAATAGAAGAGACAAAAAGATGTCAGTGGGAACCCAGTGATGGGGCCCAGTGAAGGGATCTGACATACATATGTAGATTCAGAGGCCATTGTGGACAAGGTCATCAGACTAGGTAATCTCACACTTTTTTCAGTGTGGCAGTTCAAAGTATCTTGAGAACTGCGTTGTTCCCCATAGAAGTGAGGCAGGTAGGAGTGGTCTGGACAGTTTGGCTGCTGGAGGATCTCCAGAGAGAAACCTGGTATGCGCCCTCCTCTGGGAAGGGTCTGCGTTTTAGAAGGTTTACTTACATGCTTCTGACTCAATTCAGCACTTTCAGTCCTAATTAATGTTCACATTCCATTCCAGCCTTCTTCATGTGTGAGTCTGTGATACTGGCAATGAATATGGGGCCTCTCGGAAGCTAAATAAAAGCTCTACCACTGGGTTGTCTTCTCAATGCTGCAGTCCAGTCTTTTAGAAAGGGAATAATCCTTTCTCTGGCTTATAAGAGCCAGAGGGATCAACGAGGACGTGGCAAGAAAACCCACAGAAACAACTAACCTGTCTCATAGGAACTCACAGAATCTGAACAAACAACCAGGGAGCCTGTCTGGCACCGACCTAGGTTCTCTGCACACATGTGTCAGTTGTGAAGCTTGGTCAACTTGTGGAACTCCTAACAATGGGAGCCGGGCTGTCCCTAACACTTGGTTTGACTCTTGAGATCCTAGTTCTCATACTGGGTTGCCTTGACCAGTCTTAGTACAAGCGGAGGTGCTTAGTGTTACTGCAACTTGATATACCTTGCTCTGTTGAAATCTATGGGAGGCCTGCCCCTTTCTGAATAGAAACTAAGAAGGAGTAGACTGGGAGGGGTAGCAGAGGGAGCTTGAGGGAGGGGAAACTGCAGCTGGGATATAAAATAAATAATTAAATCAGAAAAGAAAGGGAACAATTGTTTCATGTGGAAGTTTGGCCTTGCCCAGTCTCATTCAGTAGTAGAAACTAAGGGAAGGCATCTCACATCAAAGACAAGGAAAATTCCTGTCTCCTATTGATTGCCTCCTAAAGTCTCTTGGCATGTGATCAGGCCTAGCCCTACCATCTCCAGTGAGTCTCAGGTGCCATTTCATTTCCTGCACAGGTGGTAATCTTCAAAAAGGGAGATTGGAAGTTTCCAAAGAGAGCCAGTTCTCTTATTTAACATTCTTGTCAGAACAGGTGACACAATGGACTGAGCTACAATCACTTGGAATATTGTCCTTTGTGCTTGTGAAGTCATGAATGTGCATTCCAGACACATGCAGCCCATTCCTGACCATGGCACACAACATACCTCTAATGTACTTGAAATCTGAACCTCAGACAGATGGGATACATTTGAGGGTGTGCCTACCAAGTGAAAGGGCTGCCTGAACCTTTTATATGAATTATTTTGTCATCCTATTCTTGACCCCAAGACAAAGATTAGAAGATCATTTTAATACTTTGTGTTTTCCCCTTGTTTTTGAGAAATAAAGTTCATACACACACACACACACACACACACACAGACACACACAGAGACAGAGAGACAGAAAGATATGATAGATATATAATAGATATGATAGACAGATATGATAGATGATAGACATAAGTAGACAGATAGAGATAACCTAAACAAACAAGGAATTAAGGCTTTCATAGAGGCTGATCATGAGGGTATTGAGTCATAAGGAAAGTAGAGAGAGATAGCCAGGAGAAGAAATATGTAAGTTGTTGGCTAAAGATTTACATACTACATAAAGAAATATGTAAGATTTTAGGTAAAGACTTACTGCATAAAAAATATGTGAGCTGTTTG
>PVIU01016376.1:0-45061 GCA_004026605.1 Ondatra zibethicus
AGTGCTCTTAACCACTGAGCCATCTCTCCAGCCCCCATAAAATATTTATAAAAAAATTTCTAAATAGTTTTCCCATCACTAGTTCCATTATACTTTTATGTTCAAAGCACGAGTTGCAGTTTCTCCACACCTTTACTGACACCTTTGTTTCTTTCCCGCTACTAGGATTGAACCCCAGTTTTGTGTGTGCTTAGCATATTCCCTACCTCTGAGATTTATCCCTAAATATTTTTTTATTTTTGTTTCTTTTTTGTGAGATAGTAACTCTTTCTTATCCCAGGCTGCCTTGGAACTCACTATTAAGCCCAGGGTGGACTTGAACTCTTAATGTGTATAGGTGTTTCACCTACATGCATGTCTGCGCTTCCTTCATATGCTTGGTGCCAACAGAAGTCAGATGAGGGTGTTGGGTCCCCTGGCACTGGAGTTACAAAGGGCTGTGAGCTGTCATGTGGGTGCTGGGAACCAAACCTGGGTCCTCTGCAAGAGCAATTAGTGCTGTTAACCACTGAGACATCTCTCAGCCCACAGATTTGAACTCTTGCAAGCCCACTGCCTCAGCCTCTTAAGTGCTAGTATTACAAATTCATGCCACCACATCTACCTTGTATTTTTGTTTATTTGCTCAATTATGGGGCAGTGGCTTACTAAGTTGCTCAGGCTATGGCCTTGCACTTTTGATTCTTCTGTTTCAATCTCTTGAAGAGTTGGGATTATAGGAATACACCACCACATCTAGCAGAGATTCTCGTATATAAAATTCAAGCTATCTAGCTGGGCATGGTGGCACAGGCTTGTAAAGTCTGTTACTTAGGAAGCAGAAACAGGAGGATTATGAATTCAAGGCCATCTTGGGCAACACAGTAAGATCCTGTCTCAAGAACAGGGTCTAGAAAGATGCTCAGGGGTTAAGAGCGCTTGCTACTTTTGCAGAGGATCCAGGTTCAGTTTCCAGTGTATATATGGTTGCCCATAGCCAGCTACAATCCCATTTCCAAGGGACTTGATGTCCTTTTTTGACCTTTATGAGCACAGCATGCATATGGTGCCCTTTCATATATGCAGGCAAAACACTAATACACATATTATCATGGCCAGAGCATGGTGGCACGTAGGCAGACATGGTGCTGGAGAAGTAGCTGAGTTCTACATTCAGATCTTCAGGCAGCAGAAAGAGAGAGCCATGGGTCCCGGCTTGGGTTTTAAAACCTCCAAGCCCACCCCCAGTGACACACTTCCTCCAACAAGCCCACACCTTCTAATCCTTCTCAAGTAGTGCAACTCCCTGATGACTAAGCATTCAAATAGATGAACCTATGGGAGCCATTCTTATACAAACCACCACAGCTACAAAAATAAAAAAAAATAGAAATTTCCATAGATATAAATGGTCTCATTTGTGTTCCATTGGCCTATAGTCTATCCTTACGTCAGTATTACAGTGTCTTCACTGAATTGTTTTAAACAATCACTGCTGTTGGGAGATTATAGCCCCAGTGAAAGTTTCAAACTATGTTTTAAAGTGTATTAGGTCACTGGGGAGGTGGTGGTGCATGCCTTTAATCCCAGTATTTGGGAGGCAGAGGCAAGAGAATCTCTTGTGTTCTGAAGCCAGCCTAGTCTACAGAACAAGTAAAACAAATCAACTGACCAACCAAATAAATAAATAAGTACATTAGGTGCTTAAATCATTATACGGTCATTTTTACATGTAGTGAACCACATGTTTCTTAGATAGAGATCACACAGTCAGGAAAATAGAAATTTATCTTTACATATTCTTTTCTTTCTTCATTTTTTAATGATTACTTGGGAATTTCACATCATGCACCCCAATCCCACTCACTTTCCAGTCCTCCCTGATCTGTCCCCACCCTGTGACCTCCCCAAAAAAGGAAGAAAAAACCCCCCAAGTCCTATTTGTGTTGCCTATACTGAAACATGGTCGAACTCCCAGTAGGTAGCCCCTTAAAGAAAACTGAGTCCTTCTTCATCTGTGCCCTAGACAGAAGCCTTCTGCTGTGGAGAGCTAGGCTTCAGCATCCTTATCACAGTTTAAAAGAGTTCTTGTCAATGGTTTCCTGTCTAGGCTGTTACTTTTTTGAGGGGTGGTAGGATAGGGATCGTCACTGAAGCCTTCTATGTCCTTCTTGCTCAACTCTGAGTCTGCAGTCATCGATGCCAAAGCAAAAGTAGCTTCCTTGCCCTTCACTGAGAGGGGAAGCATGTATCCTGGACTTCCAGATGGTTTCTGGTGAACATGGACCATGGATAGCCACATGATTTCCAGCCACAGCCACATGCTGTGGACCTCCGCACCGTCTCTGGTACAGATCACAGACATCAACATAGCCTCCAGGCAACATGGGTCAAGGACACCAGCATGGTGCCTGGCAGCAGCCCAGCCCACGAACATCAACATGGCTTCAGGTGGCACAGGTCACCTACATCAACAGGGCCCCTGGCTGTGGCAGAACCATGGACCCAGACCCTTGGTGGCAGCATGGCCCACTGACATCAACATGGCTTAGAGCCTTCTCTCACACCTGTCTTTGCTGGAGTCTCTAGTTCCGCTCTCTCCACATCCAAGCTTGTCTCCCACCTCTCTATGGCACATTCTGTCCTCATAGTGGCATTGGAAAATGCAGTGTGTCACGCAGGATATTTTTTTGTCCAACAGTTTTACATGTAAATATACATTGCAACGAGTTGTTGGTCTGGTTCAAGGTTTCTGGTTTCTGATGCACCATAAATACTGGACCATTGCCAGGACTTGTCTCAGAAATCCTGCTCTTGCCCAGTGTCAGGGTGATCTTGAGGCGAGGCAGGCCACCTAGGGACAGGTTGCTAAGAGTGAGTCCCAGATTGCCATACACCTCCAGCCCTCAATATCAGCCTCTGGCCTCCCCAGGCTCCCCAGGCTCAACCTTTGTGCTTGTAGCCTGAAGGCAGCACCACCGCTGCCCCCTCCCCCACCGTCTACCAGCAGGGCAAACAGCGCCGGCTATAGCCAAGGCAGCTCCAAGCTGGGGGCCCGTCAGCAGAACTAGGACCGGCTCTATTCAATGATGATATTTGGTCCTGTAGGATTCAGTCTTCCACGTAGCTGTTGAGGTGGATCGACTCAAGGCATTGGATTTGGGCCTGGATGGCAGCAGACTGGTCAGCCTGAGGGCTTCTGCCTACATAGTCTTATATAAAAATGTATTAGCAGCCTGGCGGTGGTGACGCACGCCTTTAATCCTACCTCTCAGGAGGCAGAAGAAGGCGGATCTCGGTGAGTTTGGGGCCAGCCTGGTCTACAGAGCGAGTTCTAGGGCAGCCAGAGCTACACAGAGAAACCCTGTCTTGAAAAAAACTTAAAAAAAAGAAAGAAAGAAAAAGAAAAACCACCTCAAAAAATTATTAGAAGAGTAGGAGAGGAGTCGGGGTGAATATGATCAAGATACATTGTATGTATATATGTGTGAATGGCCAAAGAATAAATGAAAAAGAAATAATAAACTTTGAAAATATCTTCTATATTTAGAATTCCAAAAAATATAAAGTTCACTTAAAATAAATTTTTAAGGTTGTGGCTCCTCTTAGGTTCCCCACATTCTAGTGGATTACCCCATACAGAGGCAGCATTAACTGGACCCAGTGGGTAAAAATAATAAGCAAACAAACAGTTCAAAATAAATAAAGAAAGAAAATTTTTAGAGCTGGAAGTATAGTATGTCACCATACTTTTTGAATTATCTACCATTCAAAAATGACAAAAATCATTTAAACATTTCTGGCAGCATTTGTGAGTCAAAAAAGTATTAGAAGTGCTGAAAAGATGGCTCAGTTGTTAAGAGCAGGAGCTGTTTTCCAGAGGCTATGAGCCCATTCCCAGCATCCACATTAGGCGGCTCAAAACTGCCTGTCTGATGCCTCTGGACTCTGCGGGCATCCACACTCCTGTGTACATACCCGCAATGCATACATATTATTAAAAATAAAAATTTAAAAACTATTAGAAAACCTGCCCTCAACATGACTTCTTACTTGAGAGATGCAGCATCCTGTATAGAGCTGGGGGTGAGGTGAGGCGGGGTGAGGCGGGGCGGGGGCGGCACCTCAGCTCTGTGCAGGGCCTGGGAAGGAAGGTACTCCTCGATATGATGTGTGAGCAGAGCAGATTTCCTGCAAGAACACTGGGCACATACACAAAGGTGGGGAGCATCCAAGATAGACACATGGGGGACTATGGCCAGTTTACAGTGCTTTGAGACAGACAGCGTCTTGCTGTGTATCCCAGGCTGGTTTGGAACTCACTATGCATCACAGGTTGGCGTTAGCCCTGGGGTTACAAGCATTCGCCACCATGTTCAGCTTCACTGTAGTTTCAAAGTACAATAGGGTACACTTTCCTATCAGACTCTCAAGACTTGTCACCTCCAGGGCCTGGAGGGCTGCCTGACACTGCCCTTTTTCTGGTTTATTTCCTAGGGATAGCCAGGTTTGCCTTCACTAACTGAGGGCATGTCATGTTGGGAGACTGGGCCCAGTAAATCTTTCCTCTCCTCCTCCTCTTCTTTTGGGTTTTTGGAGACCGGGTTTCTCTGTGTAGCCCTGGCTGTCCTGGAACTCGCTCTGTAGACAGGTTGGCCTCAAACTCACAGAGATCCACCTGCCTCTGCCTCCTGAGTGCTGGGCTTAAGGGTCTGCTCTCCTGTAAATTTTTGCCCCAGCATATACCTGCAGAACTCTGGATAGGCACTTTGCTAGAGACAGTTTCATTACAGTTATTTGTGAGCCCAGGATTCACTGTCCCGTTTACCCATAGAGATGTCTGTGCTCTTATTTCAACTCTGCCTCCTGAGTGCTGGGACTAAGGGTGTGTGCGCCACCGCACGGCCAAATAGAAACGGGCCTCTAAAATCTTGCTCCTCCAGTCCTTCCAACCCTGAAGCTCTGGACCTTGAACCAATCCTGACCCTCGCACCCTCGCACAGGTTAAGCAAGATCCCCACCACTGAGTTACTCCCACTCCCGGCCTGCATTGGTAATTTTTATGTCATCAAACTTGTTTATTTTTCTTTTCGGGGCTTGACTTATTTTTTCCCCCCTCTCTCTGGCTAAGGTTCTTGGTTGATCCCTCATAAACACCACTCAGCCTTCACCATTTCCCCTCTCTCTCTGGCTAAGGTTCTTGGTTGATCCCTCATAAACACCACTCAGCCTTCACCATCTGACGAGTGGGGCTCTTCTGCTAGAATGCTTGGGCCTGTCCCTGTACAGCCCCGGGATGGCAGGGGCTCCCCTTCCTGCTTCCGAGGCGGCGGCGAAGAAAAGCATCCTCAGCATCTGACCCTGGTCCAGGAGCGGTGAGGTTAAGGAACGCGACCCCGAGGCCCCGCCCCGGACGCGCCCACTGGCGTCAGGGAAGCTGCTTCCCCGGGGGACAGACGCGAGCGCCTTCGAGGGAGCGGCCTTGAGCGCCCAGCCCTCCCCTACGGACGCACTTGGTACCGCCCGGGGGTTCCCCGCCGCTGCCGCCCTGAAGTCCAGGAGTCCCCGAGAAGACCCGCCCCGGCTGCTGGGGCCCGGGACTGGGCGGCCATGGCGGGACCCGGCTCCCCTGGCGGCCCCTGCGCTCCCGCTGCCCTCTGGAAGCGCCACATCGTGCGGCAGCTGCGGCTTCGGGACCGCAAGCAAAAAGCGCTCTTCCTGGAGCTAGTGCCGGCTTGTGAGTGCGCCCCGGGGGGCTCAGGGAAATCGGCCTTTGAGAAGGGGCTCCCCGCTCGGGGACAGGGCTCGTCCCCCGCCACTCGGCTCGTGACTCGAGGGCAGCGGCGCGGTCTCGATTTCCCGGTTTTGCACCGGGAACCCGTTTACGCCCGTCTTCGTACTAACCAGGGTCCCCGCCTGCCGCTTCCAGCCCTGGCGTGGCTTAGCCTCCCCTGAGCATCCTAGACACAGGCTCTGTCTCTCTGTGCTGGTTTTGCCCCTTTCAGGCCGTCCCCAGGGCAAGGCCTGCTCAGCCCGTTTGGTCCCCAAAGTTTAGTCAAGGGAGACAGGCGTGGCCAGAGCAGCCTTAGTGGCCGACAAGAAGGAGCGAAACCCTGGTAGATTCTGCTACTGATAGGTTATCCTGGCTCAGGTTCGTGGAGCACCTCAGTGCCTAGTGGGCTTCTTTCGGGTTTTTGCTGTGCCAGCGGAAGTCAAGCCCTCCTACGGTTATTTCTGGCCAGTTCGGTCAGGAGGGGGTGTGGCAGTTCAAGCCTAGGTACACTGGAATATATTTACTGCTTCTGGTCAACAGTGACTGTATATTTGGGGCCGAAAGTCTAACCACAGTCCCTGCTGCTGCTTCATTTGGTGCTAATTTTGGTGCGCCCACGCAATCAAACTTGGTTTTCCTTGGAATTTTCCAGGGGTCGTATGCTTCTACCTATGCCTCAGTTCTCCAACTGCTCTAATGGGTGGTGGGGCTATTTGAGGGAGGGACCATCACCAAGACTTCTATGGGAGCTACAAGTTTGGGGAACTAGAGAGACCCAGGTCTGTTGTATGGGTAATTCAAGTCCTTATCCTTAGATTTCTTACTTGTAATTGAGGCATATTGTGTGTGACCCTATATGCTGGAAGGTGGGGGTGGGGCTGCATGCACCTTGCGAAGCCTTGGGATCTGGGGTAGAGTTTTGAGAATTAGGTCTGGTTCAGGAACCCCAGTCAGGTGACCGTGAGGGAAGGGAGATGAGAGTCTGGGCACAAGTTTATCAACCCCACTCTGCCCTGGAACTGGTTAAAAAAAAAAGCGGAAATGACTGGAAAGGGGTGTGTGTGGGGGGGGGTCCAAGGTCAAACCACCTAACCTGGGAAGGTTTGTTAGATAATTGCTCAAGAAGTTTCAGTATTGGCCAGGGGGAAGCTACTGGGTGGAAGTGAGAATTACTTAATTGAAAATGTGGAGGCCTTGAAGGGGAAGTGACTTACTGGAGGCCACAGGCAGGTGTTTGCTTCAGGGTGCTCTGGATTCAGACTTTGCCTCTTGCGGAGATGAAGTAATCTCCTTCTGTTCTTTATCAAGTGTGACCTAGCCATCTGTTCCCAGAAGTGGTGGTCTTTCTGTTCTTGGGAGAGCAGGTCCTCTCCTGGGTGGGCCTGTGGGCCAGTGCTGTGAGGAGGGCTCACCAGGCAGATGTCCCCGGGAAGGGGCAGAGCCCATCCCCAGGAGCTTCCCTATTCCCAGGACCCTGGGTTTCTGCAGCTATCCCAGCCTGAGGGAACTTGTATGTCAGGGGTCTGCTGGCAAGAATATGCCTCTGCCACAGGCTCATGCCCTCTTGCATCCCCAGATAACCACCTCCTAGAGAAGGCTGAACTGCTAGCCAACTTCTCAGAAAAGCTGAAGTCAGAGGATGTCACCTTCACTCCGAATCTGGACTCCTGGTGAGTTTGTATGTGAGTGACCACAGCCAGCTGTTCATTCCTGCCTTTCTTTCGCCCTGGGACCCTGTGAGCCGGTGGCAGTTGCCGACGTGAGAGGGGACAGGAGACAGCCCCTGAGTTCTCTCCAAGCCAGCCGTTTAATATCTTTTCCCTGACTCTTCCCTTTCGGCACTGGCCTCCTGTCCAGTCCTGGAAACCTGTTTCCCCCTTCCGTAACTTTTCCTGCTCCCTGTTGCTTACCCGATAGCTACAAAAAGGGTCTTGCTACCTATCCCACAGAGGGAGTGAACACAAGAGCAGGGATTAAATGGGAGACAGAATGATAAGAGGAGATAGTCTATGTAGACTAAAAGTGACCCCGAACCCCGATTTCCTGCCTCCACCTCTCAGGGTCAGCACACCACACCTGGCTTCCTTCTGTGTGCATCTGTGCTATTTGCATGTGCGTCTGTGGAGGCTGGAGGTTAACATCGTACGTCTTTCTTAATTATGTTTCACATTAGTTTTTGAGACAAGGTCTTGTACTGAACCTATAGTGGGTTGATTCAACTTAGCTCTGGCAAAGTGTGGCAGGTTTTAGGGTAGGTGCTGGGGCCCAAACTCAGGCCTTCATTCTTGTGTGGCACCTAGTGTGCCAAGTGAGCCATCTTTCCAACAGAGCTGTGTTTTACGGTGTTACGTAGCTCAGGCTGGTCTTGATCTCAGAATACCGTTTTAGCCTGAGTTCTGGGGAAGCAAGCAAGTGCTGTTGTGCTGGTAGGTGTTTTTTTTTTTTTTTCCTCCCGAGACAGGGTTTCTCTGTAGCTATGGAGCCTGTTCTGGAACTGCTCTGTAGACCAGGCTGACCTTGATCTCACAGAGATCTCACAGAGATCTCACAGAGATCTGCTCCCGAGTGCTGGGATTAAAGGCATGCACCACCACCGCTGGGCTGGCTGGCAGGTGCTTTTTTTTTTTGTTTGTTTTTCGAGACAGGGCTTCTCTGTGTAACAGTTCCAACTGTTCTGGAAAACTAGCTCTGTAAGTGGAGACTGCTTGTTCATTTCCGGCTGCCCTAACCCAAAAAAATCACACAGAAACTGTATTAATTACAACACTGTTTGGCGAATAGCTTAGGCTTCTTTCTAACTAACTCTTACATCTTTTCTTTTCTTTTTCTCTTTTTTTCATTGCTGCTCCTTTGAGAACTCTTACATCTTAAACTAACCCATTTCTATTGTTTTATTTTTTAACCACTAGGCCCGTGGTTTACCGGTAAGGTTCTGGGGCATCTACCTCCTTTGGCAGCTACATGGTGTCTCTCTGACTGTGTTTTTTTTTTCTCTTCCATCTCTGCTTGGAATTTTTGCCTTGCTCTATGCTGCCAGGAACAAACAAGCAGCCTCTGCCTATACAGCTCTTGTAGACCAGGTTGACCTTGAACTCACAGAGATCTGTCTACCTGTGTCTCCTGAGTGCTGGGATTAAAGGCACCACCGCTCTGTAGGAAAACGTATTTCTGAGACTGCTCTTTCTCTGACTGGCTTCCACTTACCCTAAGAGAAGGCTAATGGCTCTTCAATTTTTTTATGGGGGCACTCTTAGGGTACATTTGGGGCACTGGGGTGAGAGGAGGCACCGTGAATTGTTTTTATTGCCAGGGGGGAGTTCTCCGGGCCTGTCTCTGACCAAGTCTCATCAGCAGCCTCTCTGAGGGTGAAGTGGCAGGAGGAGAAAAAGGGACTGCAGCTGGTCTGTGGAGAGGTAAGCAGGGTGGGGTCTGAGAACGCTGGGGGAGGGAGCGATGGTCCATGGAAGCCGGCAGTGAGTGGTCCTGTATTTGCTGCATCATCTTGGGCAATGCTCCACAGCTTTATAGTTGCAGAGGAGTATAATGGGGCTTAGGGATGTGGACCCTGGACTTGAACCTTTACCCACACAAATCTACTTTCTGTGATTCTTCATTCTTTCAAGAACTGTTTATTGACTATCCAAGGAACAGGGAGTGTGACCATAAACAAGACCTGGCCCTGTGGGTTTCCATGGAGACTGGGATGAGCCACTAATCACATGTCATTATAGCATGTCTCCTCACCTGCCCAACACAAGGTCGGAGTGGGTTATGAAGACATTTGGGAGCCTCTCCCCAGAGTGCGGTGTGGTTGTAATTTGACAATGGTGTGACATTATTACTTGCAGATTTGTGTAACGATCAGGATATTGCAGTTTTGTTTCCGAGTTCTCTTTCTTGCTATTCTTTTTAGTCACACCTGAACATATCCAATCCCTGGCAACCACTTACCTGCTTCCATCTCTATTCACCACTTGAATTTTGAAAGCAGGTGTCAGGTGAGGGAAGTGGAGTTGGTGATTGGCTTTCTCAGTATTGAAAATGATAAATGAGCTGGGGTGGTGGTGGTGGGGGGCCCACACCTTTAATCTCAGCACTCGGGAGGCGGAGGCAGGTCGATCTCTGAGTTTGAGGCCAGCCTGGTCTATAGAGCTAGTTCCAGGACAGCCAGGGCTATGAAGAGAAACCCTATCGCGAAAAACCAAAAAAAAAAAAACAAAAAACAAACAACCCTCCCCCAAAAAAACAAACCCACAAAAGATAAATGTTGTAATTGGTTTATGATGGAATGGGTGGTGCATCCCGCCTGTGCAGGGTCCCTCTCCAGGCCTCGCACATGGGGAGTTGTGTCAAGGTAGGTGAGCAGCCCTGGCTTGCGAGAAAGAGTTAAGAACAAGTTAGTAAGAAGAGTCCCCAGCTGCCATCATTTCCTGAGCCAGAGGTGTTGGTGTTCGTCTTCTTGCCACAGTGGTGGGCACAGCGCTGCCTTGGGATCTGTTCTTCCTAGGATTTCAGCACCAAAAGGGGCGATGGGGCTGCACCCACACCCTGCGCTGTGGTTCTCCGCTCTCAGCTGCAGGATTGGGTCGGGGCGGAGCACTTCTAGTCTCTTCTTTTTGTGGTTTTGGTTTTTTTGAGACAGGGGGTTTCTCGGTGTAGCCCTGACTGTCCTGGAACTCACTCTGTAGACCAGGCTAGCCTCAAACTCACAGAGATCCGCCTGCTTCTGCCTTCCGAGTGCTGGGATTAAAGGCGTGCGCCACCACCGCCCGGCCCTAGTCTGTTCTTGTTCTTAGTCTCGTGGGCTTCTCTGGGTGCTGCCTGGGTTGGGCAGGGGTGGGGTGGGCTAGGAAGCGAAGTGTTGGGAGATGGGAAATAGAACACAACGTCCCTCGCAGCCCTGAATCCTTTATATGGAGCACAATGTAGTTAAGGTGGCCTGGGTTCACGTGTCTGCCACTTAACTGTGTAACTTTGGATAAGTCACTTACCCTGTCAGCGTCCTCATCACTAATACGGAAATGGTAATGCTTCATTTTGGTGTTATGGAGATTGAAAATTAGCTTGGGACAAAGCATGACGTAAGTGCAAGCTAATAGCCTGCCAAAGTTCCTGATAGTAGTTCTGGGTTACCTAGTGGTTAGGAAAGCAGTCCCCTGCCGTGGGGTAGATTCCTCTTGCAGCAGGTTAAAGGTCTATCGCAGGGTCAATGAGCTCGGACTGACACTTAGGGGTCAAACTCCAGAGCCCTGGGTCTGACAATTATCCCATGAAGTGTGGGGCATCCGAATACAGGTTCCAACCTATCGCAGCTTGGGTCAGGAACGCCGTACGGGGTAGTGGCTGACTAGGTCTACCCTGGAGAGGCGCCCATGACATCTGTCCTCCCCAGATGGCCTACCAGGTGGTGAAAAAGAGTGCAGCCCTAGAAACCCTGCAGTCACAGCTGGAAGAGCGGCAGGGCAGGTGAGTTGAGGGTCGGGTTCGATCCCCACCCTAGGCGAGGGTAAGGGAAGGACCCCTAGAACTTTCCCCAGTGTCCTCAAGCGCCCCCTAGACCTGTGGTTGGGGGCTAGACGTTCCTCCGCCTCCGCCCTGCAGGCTAGAAGCCCTGCAGGCCTGCGTTGTACAGCTACAGGAGACGCAAGCACAGCAGGTCCGGCAGCTGGAGGAACGGCAGGCGGAGAACGAGGCGCTGAGAGAAGCTTATGAGAGGCTACTCAAGCAAGCAGCGCACCAGGAGGCCGCACTGCGCAGGCTCCAGGAAGAGGCACGGGACCTGTTGGAGCGGCTTGTACAGCGTAAAGCACGCGCGGCCGCTGAGTGCAATCTGCGCAATGAGCGCAGAGAGAGGTGAATGCTTTAGGTGACGCCGCAGCAGAAATAGGCCACGCCCTCTTGAGGCAGTCTGGACGGCCTAGTTGAGAGGATGGGGGTGGAGGGGTGGGGTTGTGTAGGGCGGGGTGGTGGTGGTCATGGCCTCCCACTGATCAAAAGGGATCCACTTAAGCTGGGCCACTCCCTGTAAAGCATCTTCTTGAGCCTTGAGGATGTTTTTCTCTGTCAGAGCCAACCAAGCTCGGGTGTCCCAGGAGCTGAAGAGAGCAGCTAAGCGGACTGTGAGCGTCAGCGAGTAAGAGTGGGGAGGGACAGGGTGACTCTGGTATTGGGTTACTACCGCAGGATGTAACCTGTAGGGGGTAGACCACCTACAGTACTACCACCTACAGTCCACCCCCACCCCACTCCTGCTGGCCACAGGTAACTCCTGGGTGCCTATGTGCACAGTACAGGTCCCTGGACAGGTGTAGAGATATATGTGGTCAAGGAGGCCAATCCATGGTTCTTAGCCGCTGGGGCTCACCTCTTCTTGTATACTGCTGGGGCAGAGAGGGATGGCCTGCTTTGGTCTCCCAGAGCTGCTTTTCTCTCCCAGAATCCCAAACACTCTAGAAGGTGGGACCAGGGAGGAGACTGTGCCTCTAGCTCCTGCTGCTATGCCTGAGTTCCTGGAGAGAGAGACTTGTGAGAAATGGAAGAGGCCTTTCAGGTGAGCATACAGGTACTCCTACCTGAGTTGGCTGCCACCCAGAAGGCTGCCCATGTCTTCTTCCAGGATCCGGGCGAGCTTTTGGAGAGAGGCCTGTGTTCTGTTCTGACCTCAGTGCCTGGAGGCAGGCAGTGTTATTCCGTTGTCTGCGTTCAAGAACCAGGGCTCTTAGGGTGAGCCATAAGTCTTATGAAAGAGTGTCCCTGGGAGAAAAGTGGATTAGGTGTCCCAGGTTTGTGTGTGTAAGCAAAGGAGTGCATGTATGCAAGGCTAGTGAGCATACCTGAGTGTGAGCCTGTGTTAAAGTGTGTTCACACTTGAGCTATGATGGGGAGAGAGAGAGACAGAGAGTGCGTCTCTTGTAGCCTAGGCTGGCCTCAAACTCAGTGTGTAGTCAAGAATGACTTCAAATACAATAGCTGGGATCATAGGCATGTGCCAACATATCTGGCTTCCACTACATCTTAATTATCCTGTCATTGGGTTGCCACTCCTTTCCCATTTGCTGGGCTGAAGACTCTTTTCCAGAAGTCTTTCCTTCAATGTCCCTGGGACAGTGAATGAACAGTAATATCATGAAATGCTGATTCCCCAAATTCTTGGCAGCCGTAATGGGTCTAGATGTCCCAGCATAAATATTTACTTGGGTGTTTTGGGGGCTGCTCAGCAAGCTGGAGTGTTCCCTATTCATTGTCTCAACCTGGGAGCATCATTCTTTTCCTTAACCCTCCACAGGCCGGGGCTCCATCCCTGAGGAGTTTTTGTTGGTGAGCACGTGGGGAATGAGACTCTTTGTACCATCTTGGTGGAGGCTTGGGGAGGTGCTCACTATCAAGGTTCTCCTCCCTCCACCCCTTGCTTAGTCTATATCATGCTCTCCCACTTTTCAATGAATCAAGTTCCAGTTCTTGCTTGAGTGATCATGAGCCTCCTCAAAGGTCCCTAGCAAAATATAGGGATCAGTGACTTCTGGTGGGACAGCCATGAGCCATGCTCTCAGTATGTCTCTCCATTCTGCCCCAGGTCTGCCTCGGCCACCTCTCTGACACTGTCCCGCTGTGTGGATGTGGTGAAGGGGCTGCTGGAGTAAGTGTGTGTGCACATGTGTGAAGGGATTGGCACCCTTGAAAGGCTCCCTGAGCCTTGGTCTGTCCATCCATATGATGCCTGTCTGTATGTGCAGCTTGTTGGGCCCCACAGAAAGGATCTGGGTGGATAGCTCAAGACCAACTACTGATAACTATTTTCCAGGTTCGTAATTCTCTGTCCTTGTTCAGGGTCCTCATAGGGGACTGAGCTCCAGCCTGAGGCTGATCAAGAACGCCCACTCATTTGGGAAACTGAGGCTCAGAAATGTCTAAGATTTGTTCAGAGTTTCTTACCCTAGCAGTGGTAATGCCATTACTGAAATTCCAGCCGGCATTAACATTTCTTTGTACTTACTACCCTGTCTTGTATCTGCTTGTCTCAGTGTACAGTGCCGTCATCTCCACAGGGTTGGTCAAGCTGGGTTGTGGACTTTGCTCACTGTGCCTTGGGGAATGTCTTGTTACCTGTCATGTCTGCTTCTTGTTGCTGCCTCAGGAGAGCTTAAAGTCCCCATGTTAGCAGGTTCTGCTGAGTGCTTTTCTGTCCCCACCCCTGTAGTTTCAAGAAGAGGAGAGGTCACTCAGTTGGGGGAGCACCTGAGCAGTGGTACCAAAGCATCCCTGCATGTGTATCTGCTCGGATTCCTACCCAGGCTCAGGATGTCGTGGTAAGGAAGGACCTCATGTTTGGGCTACTAATGAGAATGTTCAAGGGTGGGCCTCAGCAGGTGGAGTTTGCCTGTAGCCTGTGGTGGGAGCCACACAGCATTTACAGTATAACACAGACTAGAGAGCATGAGACAGGAGGCAGTAGGGGTCTAACTTAGTTGACCTGCTGGGGCCAAATCTGAAACTTAAGGTTTCAGAAGCAGATGTGAAACACCTGTGAGTGGGCACCAGCAGGCATGCATGGGGAAGATCTGGTTGCTAACTCCATACCTCCTCCTTCTTCTCCTCCTTCTCCTTTTTCCTTCTCCTCCTCCTCCTCCTCCTTCTTTTTAACAGGATGCCCATCTCTCTGAGGTCAATGCTGTTTGTTTTGGCCCTAACAGCAGCCTCCTGGCCACTGGAGGGGCTGACCAGTTCATCCACCTCTGGAATGTCGTGGGAGGTAAGTGTTCCTTCCTGAAAGTTAACCCAGCACTTTTCTGCATACCCCATTCTCAGCTTGATCTTGGGTTGGCCCTGGTCTTAGTCCTGTCCTCCCTGTCCCCTGCTGGAATGAGTCTATGAATAGTAGACTCTAAGAGAGGTCCTGAGCTTGTACTCTGAAGGAGATACCCTTGGGGTCAGGCCTGCAGGATGGGGAAGGCAAGTTCAGATGGCTGCCAGTGGAGGAGGTGAGGATCCATCCTGGAAGCATATAGAGCCAGGTCCTGGGCAAGTTCTTGGGTCTACTAAGCTACCTCTTTTTCATTTTTACACAGGGTTTCATTATGTAGCCCTTGCTGGCCTGGAACTCACTATGTAGACCAGACTGGTCTCATATAGAAATCTATGTGCCTCTGCTTCCTCAGTGCTGGTATTAACTCTGTGCCAATGTGCCCAGAATAGCTACATCCTATTCTAGTATCACTCAGACTCCCAAAATCAGTGAGGTTACCAACACTGACCTTATTGTTAAGGCCCTGTGCTCTACAGACCAGGCTGTCCTCGAACTCACTGAGATCCGCTTTAATCCTCTGCTGGGATTAAAGGCGGGTGCCACCACTGCCCGGCCAGCACCAACTCTTTAAGGCTTCCTAGAAGTGGGTCTCCTGCTGGCTTGGCCTGGCCTGCTGTGTGACCTAGGCACAGTCCCTCCTCCCTGGTCTTCTCTAGCATTGTGAGCTGTCTCATTGCTCCTAGGGCTATACAGCAGTTACAGTAGGTACATTCTCCACCCAGCCCTAGGCCAGACCCAGCCATCCTGTCATCTACTTCCAGCTTGGTGTCTCAGTTCCTCTACTTTGTAAGGCTAATAACCTCATTTACTATCCTTTCAGGTCGCCTGGAGGCCAACCAGACCCTCAAAGGAGCCGGTGGCAGCATCACCAGTGTGGATTTTGACCCCTCGGTAAGGAGTCACCTTGGTCTCCACACAGGGCAGGGCTCTGGGGTCTGAGGGCACATTGTGGGAATCGCAGAACCTGTCCTGGAGGAGCTGCCCTCACTTAGGCCATGGCTCTCCCTACCTCAGTGACTGGGAGACTTCTATACGGTCTACCCTGGCTCTCTGGCCCCAGTGTGGCCCAGGACCTCTCCTACTCCCTTTCTCCAGGGCTCCCAGGTTTTGGCAGCTACTTACAACCAGGCTGCCCAGCTCTGGAAGGTGGGAGAGACACAGTCCAAGGTGAGGCCTGGCTGGGGAGGCTACCTAACGGTTAAGGGTCATGCCTCAGGATTTGTAGGGTGGCTATTTTGGGGGCTTGGCTTAATCTATCTTTTTCTGAGGACAGGAAACACTGTCTGGACACAAGGATAAAGTGACAGCTGCCAAATTCAAGCTAACAAGGCACCAGGCAGTGACCGGGAGCCGCGACCGGACTGTGAAGGAATGGGACCTAGGGCGTGCATACTGTGAGACCCAGTTCCACTGGCCCCCACTCCTACCATGGGGCTTGTGTTATTCTGTAGTGGTGGCTCTGCGATTCATGTCATTTGGGCTAAAACCTCTAATGGTTTCCCTTCTCTGTCACTCACTGCTGCTCTCTTCCTGCTTTCTTGGCCACTGTGGTCTTTAGAGGTAGGGTGAGCCCTAGGCTGGGAAGGCCTGTACCCCAGTCTTGGAAGGAACCTGCTCTACTGGACCTTAGACTCTCCACATTTAGTGGGTGCGATGACTCTTTGAGACTCTGGGCTCTCCTCATTGGCCCTCAGGTTCCAGAACCATCAATGTACTTTCCTACTGTAATGACGTGGTGTGCGGGGACCACATCATCATCAGTGGCCACAATGACCAGAAGATCCGGTTCTGGGACAGCAGGTGACAGGCATGGGCTGTGGGTGGTTTTGTTCCTTTCTCTGGCAGTGGCAGGAAGGGTTGTAGAACCTTGGGGAAGTGTGGCTGTGGGGCCGGCGCCGCCAATGGGTAGCTTCCTCTGGCCATGGTCCTTTGAGGGTTCAGTGTACCTGGGGAGCACTGAACTCTTTCCCATACCTTATAACCAATGGAGACAAGCACCTTTTCCATATTATCACCACATTCTAGTCAAAATCAGCTTCTTAAAGTGCTATGCCTAACATTACACATGAATAGCTGACCAAAGCAGGGCTAGTATTTTGTAGGTCTCTGCAGCATCTCTTTTGGAGATTACTTTTTTGCTGGGGGTTGAACCAAGGGCTTTATGTCTGCGATGAGAATACTCCCAGCCTTTGTATGTTCTTATTTTGAGGCAGGATCTCAGTAAAGTTTTCTAGGCTGGCCTTGAACTTATGATGAACTTATGAACCTTCTCCTGCCTCAGCTGTGATTAGATTCCTGTGCCACCATGCCTGGCTCTCAGTTACTCCCAAGCCTTCTAAAGGCTCCAGCTCTCCAATCAGTCTCTCAATGGAGGAACTGGCTGTAGTGTCAGCCTCAGCCCTAGGATCCAGGCCTGAGGTGCCTCTGGAATACATTATCTGGGAAAGTGGCCACGTACAGCCTGTCAGAAGTAACCTACGATGCTTCTTCCTCATCCCTCTCTATCCCTACCCCCAAGGGGCCCCCACTGCATCCAGGTCATCCCTGTACAGGGCCGGGTTACCTCCCTGAGCCTCAGCCATGACCAGCTGCATCTGCTTAGCTGTTCCCGAGACAATACACTCAAGGTCATCGACCTGCGACTCAGCAATATCCGACAGGTGTTCAGGTACTGGTCTGGGCCATTGGGCCTCTCCTGTGCAAGGTCCTGGGGGAGGGTACTCCCTTGTAGCCCCTCTAGATTAGGACCTGCTGAAGTGCTGGCGTCTCCTTACATCTGGAGGAGGACCGGCACAGTGGAAGTAGCCGGCATTGTGACTCCAGCCCTGTTCTGTCCTCAGGGCGGATGGCTTCAAATGCAGTTCTGACTGGACTAAAGCTGTGTTCAGGTGTGTCTGAGAGAGCGTGCCTGTAGAGCCATGTGTATGTGTCTGTACTTCTGAACCCCTTCTCATGTTCTGTGACCTGTACAGCCCTGACAGAAGCTATGCACTGGCAGGCTCCTCAAATGGAGCCCTGTACATCTGGGATGTGGACACTGGGAAACTGGAGAGCAGCCTACAGGGACCCCACTGGTGAGCAGACCACCACATGCATTTGGACCCATCATTACCACAGTCCTGGGAGCCTGTTTTAGACATGGCGTAGTGAGGCCTTACAAATGCTGAGGGGCAGCCAGGCTGCTCCCCTGCTCCCTCTGCCCTTCTGAGGTCTGTCTTCCCTCTCTTCAGCGCTGCCGTCAATGCTGTGGCCTGGTGCTTCTCCGGGAACCATGTTGTGAGTGTGGATCAAGGCAGGAAGGTGGTGCTCTGGCACTAGGGCACGATTTCCCTGGATGGACTGGAGCTCTGTTCTGAAGCCAGAAGCCAGAGGACAGCCTTCCTCTGACCAGGACTCCAGAGTCGGGGTTGGGTCAAATGTAGGTGTTATGTGAGGGCCTGGCAGGACCTGGCCTGTGTGTTTAAAAATCAAGTGTGAATTAGGGATTACAATTTTTAAAAATCTGTTTATTTTTCTCAAAGTGGAAAAAAAACTACCTGTGTCATGCCTCTTTGAAGGTTTTGGGGGGTACGGGGAGATTGGCTGTACTATTCTAACCACGGAATAGCATGAAGGCAGGCAGTGAGGAGCAGCAGCTCTTGGGGCTGGTCGGTGGTGACCCTGGTGGACATCAGGATACTTGGCGGTAGGCCTGCCTGATGACTGGGGCCACGTCCTGGCCTGCAGTCCCATCTGGATGATGCCTGCCTGTCTCCTGCCACCATCTCCTCCCTGTGTGTTAGCTCTGTCCCTCATGGCACCAGTCTCTGGGGCTGCTGTGTTTGCTGCTCCTCCCTAAAGGTGCCTTTACTCTAGTCTTGTCCTCACCAGAAGCCGTTTCCTTAGCATTTGTCGTTATTGTTTTGGACATAGTCATGGTATGTAGCCCTGGCTAGTCAAGTTCACATTTAATGGCTCAGGGTAGGCTCAGAACTTGAGGCCTCAGCCTCAGTGCGGGGATGGCAGGCACCCCTCAGCATCTGTGGTGTCAGGGTCAGCTTGGTCATAAGTCCCCCTTCTGCCTTCAGAAATCCAGCACTTTATCGTGGGTGCTTTCTTCCTCTGCCTTCAATGTTCTTGTCCTTCCCAATGGCAATTCAGGCTGTCTTTTGGGATCCCTTGATGGACAGCCTACCTCACCTGCCAGTTGGGTCCCTCACTTCCAGTTTGCTACCCTTCTTAAATCTGGGAGCAAGTGTAAGAATAGGAACAGTATTCCCTGTATCCATGCCTGGCTCAGAAGCCACAGGAAATGCTGCCTGAGTGGTTACATTCTCTTGCTGAACAAGTTCAATAGTCCAAGATTCCAGGAATGGGACATCCTACAGTTGAAACTTTGCCCTCAGTCTGGCCCAGCTCTCTGTGGCCACTAGGGGTCACTAGTTGCCTGGTCAACAGGTTTGATTGTTGCATTGTTTGTATTCTTTTTCTCTCCTGGGAAAGACTCCAGTGGCCACCATTACTGAGGATCACCCCAGCCTCAGGCTTTGCGCTCTGCAGCTTTGCGCGTCTCTCCCGACCACTTGTGGCGGGCCATGTTCTACAGATGAGAAGGGAGGGTTGTCATTCCAGGTCACTAACACAGCCGCATTGTTCTACATTATATCCTGCAACCTTTTCTTTTGAAACACGGCCTATGTGGCTGAGTGTGATTGTGAATCTGATTCTCCTGCCTGTGCCTCCACCTTCCAAGTGCTGTCATTAAAGATGTGCACCCCCATCCCATATGATGCTGTGGACTGAACCTCAGGGCTTTGTGTGGGCCAGGAAACCGGTCTGCCAAGTACATCCTCAACCCAATCCTCTTTTTTAAAAAATGGTTTTAGGTATATGAGTATTTTGCCTGTATGTATGTTGGTGTGCTGTGTGTGTATGTATGCATGGTACCCACACAGGCTAGATCCCTTAAACTGAACATAAACCCCAACATCAACCTTGATAGTTATGGATAGTTACAGATGAGCTGTCATATGGTTGCTGGAAACTGAACCCAGGTCCTTTGCAAGAGCAGCAAGTGCTCTTAACCCCTGAATCATTTCTCTAGCCCCTGCACCAAAACCAAAATCTCAAGAAGACAGACTCCCAACCAGGCAGGGCTTCTCCACCAGGGGTACACAGAGCTGTGCCTGACCTTACACTCCTGAGTGCTCTTCTATTCTGGACTCTGAGCTGAAGGTTCTATCTGTTGAAATGAGGCACATGCAGGGCACCAGAGTGAGTCCCGGGAGGCTGCTGCCAGCCACACCATCTGGGCTAAGTCCCTCCACATGTTTTTCTCATTCCCGGGAGGCTGCTGCCAGCCACACCATCTGGGCTGAGTCCCTCCACATGTTTTTCTCATAACTTAGGTAGTAGTGAACCCTATTTTGATGACCCATAAGAGTTACCCAGGAAATGTAAATCACTCCTGGGTACAGAGACCCTTCTGCCCCTCCAGCTCTCCTGAGGGAGCTCATGTGAATCCCTGAGGAAGATCCAGGGCCAGCAGGGAGACCTTTAAGGTCCCTAATAAAAACTGGATGGCCAGCATGTGAAGTGAAGTGAGAACCAGGTACGTGCCAGGAGTTTGCCTAAGGTCACAGCAGAAGTATTTGACAGGGACTTAGGCTCAAGTGGTAGAATGCTTCTTTAGCATGCACAAAGCCCCATGTACGTTCAACCTCTTGTACCGCATAAAACTGAGGATTGTATAGTATGCCTGGAATCTCAACACTTAGAAGGCAAGAGGATCAGAAATTCAAGGTCATCCTGAGCTGGAAGCCAGCCTGGGCTACATGAGATGCTGTTCAAAAAAATTTTTTAAAGAAGCCAAAATAAAACAACAAAAAATGGGTGAAGAAAGATTCTGATTCTCTTTGGGAGGCCTAGACTCAGGTTCAGGAGAGGGACTGTCTAAGTCTTGTGGAAGCCAGTTTAGCTTCTGCTTCCAGGCCTATCTATCAATCTCACACGAGTCAGTGGCTTCCAGGCTGTGTGCCCTCCATGGAGCTCTCCGTAGGGGCTGATCTGAACTGCCCTGTCTCAAGCCTTACTGATCCTGGGAACCCAGGGGTAAGAAACAAGTCCTGGAGGAGGGATTTTACCCCAGTCCTGGCTCTTGAGTCTCTCCCACAGGACATGCCCTGAAGGTCGTATCTGGAGTCCTCGCACCAGGTGTAGGCCCAGACATACCATGGCTGCTGAAGTACATCCCTAGTCACTATCTTCAGGTCATCTGTACATGCCTTATTTAATCCTCCTGGATCTGAGGCAGTTTATATTACAGATGAGGAAGTCTGAGGAGGGCTGAGGCTAAGATCAGTGCGGGAACTGTCCACAGGTCTTCACCCAGTTCTTCTGCCTGTCACTGGTGTGCTTGTGGTTCTTGGCAGCACAAGCTTTAACAAAGCAAACCTAGCAAGAGTCCAGGAGGAAAACTAAACTGGTTATGTCAAGTTGTAGGACTTCAGGAAAAATTTAAGTTCTTCCTTTTCTGATATAAAATTTCTGTAATTTGGTTGTACTTCTGACACATACGTATACATACTAACTTACACTAAATAAATGCAGAAGATTTAGTGCAGCCAGATACTGCCATAGGCTATTCAAGAGAGAGCTGGGCAGTATTAGAACCAAATCCTAGAGCTGTGGCTCTGACTAATGCAGCTTAGAGTGTCATCATAATACAGAGCATAATAGTTACCTTGTCTCTAGGGATGAGTCCAGATACCTAAATTTTATTTTTCTTCTGTCACCAAGAAATCCATGTCTATTTTCAAACACTGTGAGCTTTTGTGTAATTTCCTCCTGCATCTAGAATAATTCAACTGATCTAGAAGTCGTCTTCATTGCATCCTTTTTGGAGGTGGGGTGGTAGCAGCTGGGAGGGATGACACTGGGATAGGACAGCTGGTGAACTCTGACCTAAGCTGAAGACCAGATCTCCAAGGTTAGTGTCAAACTTGAAAGGGAGCTACTTTCACTGCAAAACATGTGTCCTCAACTGCTTTCCAGACTGATGGCATTCAAACCTTGTTCTTTCTGTGGGCTACTGTGTAGCTAGGGGATGGAAAAGGACCCTCACACTGAAGACCTTAAAGGTGGAGAGAGGGTTGTGCAGACGGTGTTTGTGTCCCTCCTGGATACAGGCTTCTCAGGCTACAGGACACAGGATCAGTCCTCACATCTGCCCCAAATGGTTCGGCCTGGATTTAATAACCCATACTTCAATTCCAAGTCCATGTTGCTCCATATACTGGTGGAAATGCAAATGGATGCAATTATTTTGGAGGCCAATTTGGCAAAAATATAACCAAACTAAATATATACCCTTTCTGTCAAATTCTACATTTAGGAATTTGCCCAATATTTAGAATAGAAAAAATTTATAAAGAAGTATACACAGTGATGTTAGCTTTAATTTCCTAGAATCAAGTGGCTTGATACAGCTGAAATGCCCTTCACTAAAGGAATGATTAAATTATTACATAGTCAAACAAGTGACTAGGATGCAGCCATGAAAAGGAATGACAAAATGTGGCTGGTGAGATAGCTCAGTGAGTTGTTGTAAAAGCTTGGCCACCTGAGTCCAATTCCCAGAAGCTGTAGGGAAAAGCACTTCTGTAGGGTAGGTGATGCAGTACATAGCACAACAAAAGCAGGGGGCTGTTTCTGTAGGGTGGAGAGAAAGCCATCTCAGAAACTGTCCTGTTCCACAAATATGTGCTGTCACATATTTGCACACTTGCACTCACATACATATCACACATAGTAATTTGTGATTTCCTCCACACCTGGGCTGGGTTCTAGTCCTTGGCTTGTGGTTGTTTGGAAGCCAGAGGGACTCATCTTATAACTAGATCACCAGCATGTCTAAGAGTCACCCTGTCTTTCTTTGCTGGAAAAGAACAGCATTAGGATCTTGTTGCCTGGGTGGACTCACTTCCTGCTTCCTGCACAGGGTAAGTGGTTTAAGCAGGGCCCAGGAGCGTCTTTGTAAGAAGCATTTCCCGCTTCCACTCTTTGTTTAATCAACTCTTTTTTTTTTTTTTAATCAGAACACTTGGAAAACTTAATTCCGTTTTTTATTATTCAACATTTTATACATAATAAATACAAACTTTTTACAGCCACTGTAAAGAAAGCGCATCTGCACAGAGGCTTCCTTTGAGCCCTGACCTGTGCATGGTGATGCCGCTACTCGGCCTGGAGAGAAGCGTTATTTTTTTTAAAAAGAAGGCATATTGTTCAACGTTGTCCTTAAAATAAAATTAGCAGCTCTTCCAAAAAAAATTAAAATATAACAAAAGAGTTCAAATAACTCTGAGGTTATGGGAAACTCAAATCCAAGGACAACTTGGTTAGCTAAAGAGAATACAAGACTGGGTGGCAGGAATTGCTCTATTATAAGCACTTTAAAGATCAGCAAATTTGAAAATCTTAAAACACCCTTTTAATTTTTTAAACTTAAGAATAAGTTTGATAAACATAAAAAGACCTCAAATAGATCAACAGATAAAGAAATCCAAAAAACAAAAATCCAGATTTATGGAGAAGAGTCATTAGAGCATCATTGCTAAAGTGATCAAATAACTGGAAGTCCCTTCAGCTCTGATATCAGTCAAAGATCCCATGGGGACATGTGAGCATTTCAAGTTTTTAGAGATTCTCAGGAGGGATGGAAATTTCAAAGCATCATACAACCTTTAAATCTGTGAATTTCATTTCCTAACCAAGGTAAAAGGGAATTGGCAAACATCACTTTGTTTCCTAGATCAAGAAGACCTACAGTCCATGTTGTGGGCAGCCCTTTAGGGCCCTGCTGCTGTGGCCATAGGGAACACCATGTGGCTCTCCGCATGACCTGCAGGTCTGGTCTCCTTTGTCCTTAAAGGTGTGCAGTCCTTTATCCTTTCCACAGGAAACAGGTTTCTTCCAGGGCCCACAGGTTCTTCACCCCAGACAAATACCAGGGCAGTGGGACCTGAAGCTGCACTTTCTGAAGGTGACAGCTGATCTGCACCAATCACAACCCAATGTCTGGGCCAGTACTCTGGCTTGGGAATAAAATAATATAAGGGCCTTCCCAATAGAGAAGCTGCAGCACAATGTAGACCTGTGGCCTCAATGTAGCCAGACACTTGGGTTCATAGGATACTGGTCAGAAGGGTATACACTGTAAAAACCAAGAGGGAAAATACCCGAAGACAAAACACATTAAAGTGGCTCATTTCAGATCTGGAAGCTCCACTTCTGCTTTTGCCATAACCTCCCTTCTACTCCCTTCTAATATGTGATGGGCAAGATGTGGCTTCAGCCCCTCCAGGTTAGCCCACTAATACTAAATGAATGGCATAAATATTAATACAAAGGACACTGTTATTTTAAATGTTAGTTGTGGAAGAGATGTGCATTAATGCAACTGGCGCTAAGCTCAGGCAGTGCACTTTCTTCCCAGTAGGGTTGCATTTTCAGTATGGGAATGAACCTCAGGGAGGAGCCAGCCTCTCCTGGATCCTTCGTTTCCTTATATAGTCAACATAATCTGATTAATACTTAATCAGAAGAGCAAAGTCCACTTGAAGACAGAAGAGATCTTTGCGACAGCCTTGTGACTACAGTAATATACTGTACAAGTGCACATGAGCAGTAATTCTGGGTCTGGCCTTGAGTCTCATATAAAATGGGTCACCATAAGGCATGAGAGCTGCTCCCTCTGCTTCTTGGACCCGCTGTGGTTTGTGCTATGGTAGGAGAGATGACATAGGAATGACAACAAAAAAGGCACAATCAGGCCAACCAGTCACATGGAATCCTCCTTGGTTTTGCTCTGTTCAAGAGTCATCATCATGCAAAGGTGCCTAAGAACGACTGGCCAAACTCCAAGCCTGGCCTTGATTGTAGCAATAACAGAAGGTAAACCCACTGTCACACCAGTGTGATCTCCACATCCTCCATTTTCTCAGCTGGCCGTCGGTGGTTCTGTGTGGGTGGTGGGGGTGCAGCCCGAACCTGAGCAGGAGACAATTGCAGGATTGTCATTCAGCTTCCTGACTCAGAACCTGACACATGGAAAACTCCAATGCTCCTCTTTATAGATACAGACACTTGACAGTCTGGGAAATGCTCCCAGCTTTCCCTGTGTTCCCTACCACGAAAAGCAGGCCCCATTCTGCATGAAATGTCAGATCAGATTGCTTGTTAGGCTGAATGTCCCAAGACATATGTGTTGCTGTAGTCCTAAAACCCTTCTCCAAAGCAAAGGTCTAGAGGTGGCAAAAAGAAGACAGACAGATAAACAGACAGACCAGACACACACATGATGGGGAAACTCTATCAACCAATTACATCTAATTAAGGCGTGGCTACCTGCAGCGGAGGAGGAAAAACTGGGAGAATTAAGGTGCACGCTCTCTCTGCACGGTGCCTGCCAGACATATAGGAAGTTGGACTTCCCACTCTTGTAGTGTGAGTTTTACCATTATAACCATTAAAGTATAGTTATTATTCTTGAGCTGGCCTAGTTATTCATCGTACCGACCAAATTTGCTACACACACACCCAACAAAAAGCAAAACAAAACACAATGCAGGGAATGGAACTGCTCACTATGTCTCTGAGGAGAGCCACAGGAAGGGAGGATGGAGAGATAGGCAGAGGCAAGTAGCAAAGGACTTTACTAAGTTACAGTAAAAAATTTGGACAGCCAGGCATGGTGTCATCTCAGCATGCAGGAAGTAGAGGCAGAATGGCACAAAGCCAGAGGCCAGTCTGAGCTATACCATGAGGTTTTTGTCTCAAATCAAACAAAAAAACCACAGGGCTGGGAATGTAGCCTACTGGTAGAGCGCTTGTTTAGCAGGCTGAAGGCCCTGGGTTCAATCCTGAGCACTGAAAAAAGAAGTTGAAGGAAAAAAAGAAACAAGAACTTGGGCTTTATTTGTAGGTAGAGGTTTTGGTTGGTTGTAAGGAGTGTCAGATCTGGGTGGGAAAACATTATTCAACAGCTTGAGAAGAGACAATAGGTGGACATGAGTACTTTGAAGATGCCTTAGGAGATGTCCTGGTCATCTGATGAGTGATGATGTCAACCTGAACAGTTCAGAGCAGTGGAAGGTTCTGAGAGTAAACCCGCTGGTTTACTCTGGTAAGTGTCTGTAGTGAGGGGTAGGAAGCTGGGACCAATAAGGAAGCAGGAATGACTCCAAGACTTGGAGGAGGGTGTGGGTCCCACTCACCTACACAGGCAATATCTCAGAGAAGGAACATGTCCAGAAGGGAAGAGATTTAATTCCATTTTGCTGAGTTTGTGGGGCTGGGGCATCTAAGCTGCGATCCCACAAGCCAAAGCTCAGGAGAGAGACATGAATATGGGAGTTGTTAGCATGGAAATGGTTTCTATGGTCATGAGAGTAGATGAGATCACTTGGGAAGAGTGAGTTTAATGACTTCAACAGAACCATGAAGTGATATCTACAGAGATGGACAGACAAGTCTTCTTCACTTCATTCCCCCACCTGACAGCCTTGCTGCCACTGTCTGCTCCAGCCTCCTAGTGGCTCCCTCATCTGTTCTGCTTCCTTCCGCATTCCCTACTAAGCTGCAGGAGCAGGTTTTTTCTTTTTGAGACAAGGGCTTGTTATTATATAGCCTAGTCTGGATTTGAAATCATGATCTTCCCACCTCAGCTTTCCAAGTATTGGGAATTACAGGCATGTGCCACCATGCCCAGCTAGTAGCAAGGTTTTAAAAATGTATAAGAAACCAAAACAGGTGCTGCTCATCACCTTACAGCGTCTTCCCATAACAAAGAGAATTAGAATAGAGACCCATGACTCCAACAAGGTTTTCAAAGCACATCTGTTGAATGAATAAAGCCAATGGATCAAGGTAATCAAGGTATCAAATTCAGATAAAATAAAATTGCCTCCTCTAGATCTCGAGCTTTCAGGCTGTGGCCTGGGAGTGCAGTGGTAGCTGAGAGTGGGAGGGCAGTGGGTGTGGGGAACAGAGTACACTCCTTGTCAGAGAATATCCTTCAGGTCCTAAGTTCTTATTTCAATGTCCTTCAAAAATAAAACACAGAGAAATAGGTTCTTTAAAAAAACATACTGTGTTGGGCGGTGGTGGTGCACGCCTTTAATCCCAGCACTCGGGAGGCAGAGGCAGGCGGAGCTCCGTGAGTTCGAGACCAGCCTGGTCTATGAGAGCTAGTTCCAGGACAGGCTCCAAAGCTACAGAGAAACCCTGTCTCGAAAAACAAAACAACAACAACAACAACAACAACAAAAAATATATATATATACTGTAATGTGTGTACCTGTTTTGTCTGTCTGCATGCCTGCCTATTATGTATATGCAATACCCTTGAAGGCTAGAATAGGGCACTGGATCCCCAGAACTGGAGTCACAGATGGCTATGAGTTGTCACAGGAGTGCTGGCTATTGAACCCAGGTCTCTTCTGTTTGCCTCTCTACTTGGACTAAAGGTGTGTGCCACTACAGCCCAGTTGAAAAATGGGTTCTTAATAAATGTATGCTAAGAAATTGCTTCACTTCACAACTGTATTATGTTTGTATTTAAGCACTGCACAGCTAACCTGGCTCAGCTGGAAATTTCCAATGTACACTAGATCAGTTATAGCCTTCCTCCCTTCAAGAAAAATGATTTGTTTTCTTTATGTGTACCATGTGAATCCCTGCCCTGGTGACTGAGAAGGCTGGGAAAGGGCACTGGACTCTATGGAACTGAAGTTGCAGACAGTTGTGAGCCACTATTGTATGTTGCTGCTGGGAACCAAACTCAGATCCTCTGCAGTAGCAGTAAGTGCTCTTAACTGGTAAGCCAAATCTCTAACACCTTCCCTCCCCCCCCTCTCTAAGACAGGATTGGCCTGGAGTTTGCTCTATAGACCAGATTAGCCTAGAACTCAGAGACCTGCCTGCCTTTGCTTTCTGGTGCTGGTATTAAAGTCACCACCTGCAGCTCACTTTATAGCCTTTCTTTCCAACAGTTCCTTTACTTCCCCAACTACTGCATGGCAGATCAGCAACAAGAGGGACCATGGAGGACAAATGATTTCTCAGTTTCAATTCGAATGCAATCTGTAATTCTTTAAAATAGGAGACTTACAGGCCGCAGTTTGCCATATGAGGTGTCAGGAGTCTGCCTTGAGGCTTGTGAGAACCCTGGTGATTCAGCATGAAGGCTGTTTTCTGAGGGAGAGAACCCAAGAGGTTGACAACTGAACAGTAAAGATGCTAGTGTGATAGATGTGAATGCTGAGGGCATGTGCCCAGGACACTTACCACTGGCTGAAGGAGACCGGGGGAAGAACTGGGAGCTCCTCTTATCTGGACTGGGATAAGGGCTGCTGGGTGGCTGGTCATATAGCGGCAGTGGAGGCAGGGATGTGTGCGGCTTTGGGGATGGAGAGATCTGCAGCAAAGGAGGCAGAGTTATGAGAAGCTGTCCTTAGGAAGGAGTGCTTGGCTGCTTTGCTGCTCAGCACGCCTCCCCTTTCTCTGGAGCTAAGTTATAACTGTTAACACTTGTCAGTCTCACAGAAGCAAATGGGCCTGAAATAAACTCTGAAGCTTCAACTTCGTATTGCACTTAACACTTTCTTCTCAAATTTCATTATTCTATTGATTCTAGTGGATCTTAAACAGTTACTAAGTCAAACCATTCTCATTCTTCTACTGGGCAGTTCAGCTAAACCTGTGAAGAACAAAATGGGGGACAAATGGTGTCTGTGTGTAAAGATAAAATCCTTGGTTGAGTTTCTGACTTCCCTAGGTCTTCTACATGTCAGACTAAGCATGCTTGACCCTTCCATCTGCCAGGCCTGCTGGAACAGATCTCTATAGAGGACAAATCAAACTGACAATTTCCTGTGAAACAACACTTACTTGTGGTGAAGGAAACTGAGCCCCCCGAGCTCTGGTAGAACCTGGGAAAGGCAGGGTTCTAGTGAGGTAAAAGGGCCAGCTAAAGGCCATACTGTAGAAGCTAGCCAGAGATAATACATCCCCTCCCTGGCTTCTCTCTCTCCAGCAAAATCTCTTAAATGTCATATGAAAATCATATGAAATTTAATGAATTCAGAGAAAACAATTTGGGAAAGAGAATAGAATGTAAGATGGTCATTTTCTACAAAGTCCTAACAAGTCTCTAGTTTTCCAAATTCAGTTGTGCAAACACCTGGCTATTAAGGGATGGAAGGAAGGAGAAGCTTATCTATCTTTTCCCTCTCATGTACCTGAATCTCTCTTGTCCATGGAGTGTCACCATTCTCTGAGGCTGAGAGTTCTTCCACTAGCACCGATGGGAATACGCCCATTCGCCCATTGAATTCCCCTTCCCAGAAGCCATCGTCATCTTGGTTTTCTTTGTTCAAGAGACGGATAATCGCCCCCTCAGGAAAGGACAACTCGTCATCTGTCTGGCCCTCGTAATCATACAGTGCTTTCACAAAACAGACTGGAAGGAAGACAAACCGATGAGAATGGACAAATGCACTGCTTCTGTCCTTAACTTTAAGACAAGGTCTTTTCTGTAGCCCAGGCTGGTCTCAAGCTTGCAACAATCCTTCTGCTTCAAACTCCCAACTACTAAGGTAACAGTATACACATACCATTCTAGTCAGCAGGGTTGATTTTGCAACCACCCTTGTGCTCCAGGACAACTAGTGAGCATCATACAAGACAAAATTAAGTTTTAAGTTTTTACTCACTGAAAGTAACTTTATGCTTCTCTGGAACAGGACTAGTGCTATCAAATATAGGAAGACATACAACATAAAGTGCTTTTAAATCTACTAAAGGTTTTAGTAACTTTTAGGTACTAGTTTAGGTCAGAAGTGTGACCAGACTTAGTGTCTTATTTTAGTCTTTACCACTAGCATCTCCATTGAGGCTGCCTGAAACGAGTTCTGCTTCTGTGGAATTGCTGGACGTGTGTGACCGACTGTCCAAAGCAGCCAAAGACTGCAGCATGCTCAGTAGGCTGTTTGAGGTGGGAAATTGTAGGTACTTTTCTGGAACATAACCCACTTGTCCAACTTTATTTCGAGCCTGGGTAAAAGACAGGGGGAAAAACATGCTTGTACACACAATTTGGACAGAGTATACCAAGAACCAAAATAAATGCCTAAAACATCACAAGAAGGGGTGATATGAGCAAAGGAATATACCTTTACCCAGTCTTCCATATCTCCATCTTCAATCACTTCTAACACCTCATGTTCCTCAATGGTCAACTCATCTGGTTGAGAAGCCTGCAATGTAGGATGGCCATGAACAAAATCAAAAAGGTTAGATAAAGAGCAGATGTGAGCTGATCATAACAAAAGCCAGGGATCAAAATATTGAAATGATTTTGAGAAACAGAACTTCAGTGTTGTAAAACTGTCATAATGAGGTGAAGTTTTACTTGAGAAAACTAAACAAAATAAAACTGCAACAGAAACTGGATCCTCAAGAGGCAATCAGGTTCAGTGAGCAGAGTGCAGAACTGGGAACAGAGGGCATGGCGTTGCTTCCAGCTCGCTTGTCTGCTGTGCTTATCTGCCATAAGTTATTCCGCATAATGCCTCCATTTATTCCAAATGTCAAGTCGGCCGTACCATTCTCTGAAGAATGGTGGTCAATGGCAAGAACAAGCACAGAACCAAGATGACCTGGGAGGCATAAGTAACGGAGAGGGCACTCGAATGGAAGTGCATGGAGTGGAGACGCAGACCATGTACATGGATTGCAGTGTGGTTGCGCAGTGCCTAGGGGTCCTCTGCAAAGAGGAGAGTTACGAGCAAGCCAATGACTGAGGTGGGTTTTCTCCACGTGGATGTGGATGTTTCTCCATAGCTCTAGTTGCTTTACTGTCTCAGCTGGCACCCACCACCACATCTGCTTTTGAGACACAGAACCTAGAGGAAACTCAGATGCTCCAGAGGGAACTCCACCGAGAGAGAGAGCGAGCCTCTACCAAGGCTTCCTCAAGAGTCTTGTCTGTCACATGTGACATGTGTCTTCTAGTTCTCCAGTAAAAAGCCTTCAAAGCTTTCCCCAAAGCCACTATCACACAAGGCTTTATTGTTCTTCAAATCTCAAGTATAAAATATCTCCAAATTAAGCTGGGCATTGGTGGCGCACGCCTTTAATCCCAGCACTCAGGACGCAGAGGCAGGCAGATCTCTGTGAGTTCGAGACCAGCCTGGTCTACAAGAGCTAGTTCGAGGACAGGCTCCAAAGCCATAGAGAAACGCTGTCTCAAAAAACAAAACAAAACAAAAATCTCCAAATTATACAAACAAATAGAAGGCAATAAAATGAGTCACATTTTCTTTTCTTTGGGGGGATTTAGGATCTCAGGTAACCCAGGCTGACCTCACTCAATCTTGCTATGCAGCTGAGGATGACCTTGAAGACCTTGAATTTCCGATCCTCTTGCATCCACTTACTGCGTTACTGCTGCACCACAACTGTTGTTGAAAATGATTTGCTTCCTGAGACACCTTTCCCATTTCATCAAAACCCAGACTATGGATGATGCCATTGCTTCCTGACACAGAAAAAGGACTTAAGGTTTTCTTTTCCCCTCCGAGACAAGGTTTCTCTGCTTAGCCCTAGCTGTCCTGGAACTCACTTTGTAGACCAGGCTGGCCTTGAACTCAAGAGATCTGCCTGCTTCTGTCTCCCAACCGCTGGGATTAAAGGTGTGCACCATCCCCTTAGACTGCTGAGTAGTCCAGCTTCAGTCAATTTCTATGGGCAAATGACCCTAAGATGGTGTTGAGGGCTGGAGAGATGGCTTGGCTATTAGCTGTTCTTGCAGAGAACCTGGGTTTAATTCGCAGCACTCACATGGCAGCTCACAACTATTTGTAAATTCAGTTCCAGTGGACCCAATGCCATCTTCTGGCCTCTGTGGGCACCAGGCACAAATGTGGTACACAGAGACACATGCAGGCAAAATACCGACATACAAAAAATATAAAATTTTAATTTTTCTTAAAAAAATGTCTTCGGGGGGGCTGAAGAGATGGCTCAGTGGTTAAGAGCTTTGCCTGCTCTTCCAAAGGTCTGGAGTTCAATTCCCAGCAATCACATGGTGGCTCACAACCACCTGTAATGAGGTCTGGTGCCCTCTTCTGGCCTGCAGGCATACACGCAGACAGAATACTGTATACATAATAATAAAAAAAAAATGTCTTTGGTCTTTAGGTTCCTTCCCACCTCGCCCAATGCCCAACTAGAATATAAGGTCTACTAAGGGCAGAGGCTTTTGGTCAGTGTCACATTCCAGGCCTAGGGAAAAAAAGCACTGCTGGCACATGGAGGTGTTCACTCATTTGTTAAATGAATGGGACATTTGATTATCTTTTCATTATAGGGTTCCTGAAGGGATTAGGAGCAAGCAAGTAAAAGTAGTTCTTCTTACTACTTGTGATTTGCGGTGCAGCGAGTGTTTTCCCAGAACAGCCACCATGAGCTACTGGCTTCTCTTCTACTTCTGTGAGACACTAACTTCCATGCATAGTACTCCAGCTAGTTGGTCATTCCTGTGGGTTAGTGACTTAAAGTGGGGCTATGTTTCTTCTCTCATCCCAACTACAGATAGCAAGTAATTAGTAAATAGCTACTAAATAAACAATCTTAATCCCGTGTCCTTTAAGTCTGAATATTCAGTAAGTTAGAAATCCATTCCCACCTATCTTTAAATTTCCTGTATTTTGCTTTCCTGGTTTTAAGTCATGCTTATTTATTGTAGAAAAAGCTGAAGAATATACACAGAGATTCTGGTATTCTTTGTATTTGACGTTTATAGTAATGTTTGTTTGTCTGTTTTAGAGATATAGTCTCACTATATAGCTCTGGTTGGCCTGGAACTCACAAAGATCTGCTTGCCTCTACCTCCAGAGTTCCAGTGTTAAAGGTGTGCACCGTCACACGCCATACTTTTAAAAAATTTTATGTGAGTTTTGCCTACATGTATGTCTGCGTACTTTTGGAAATCAGTTATCTTTCTCTATTACATGGATCCTGGGGATCAAGCACAGGGCCAAGGATTGGGGTTTGAACCCAGAGTCTTGCATGTTAATGAAGCACACTGCTACTAGGCTAAGCCAGAGTAGAGTTCTACTCTGGTTTACCAGGGAAATGACCGGGTGTGTCAGCAGAAGAGGTGGGGAAGAATGTGAGCTGTCTGAAATCAATTGGGGACTTAGGACTCTCCATTTAAGTGTCACAAATCTTATTTCTGGAACTTGCAAGGAAACATAACAAGAAGTAACATCAGGAAATAAGAGCTTTAGTTCTATAACTTGGAAGACCTCTCCAAGTATCTCAGAAGATGACTTTAAACAAGATGATTATCAAAACTGGCAAGTTACACTGGCAAAAGCCTTAACACTTTTAGGAAAAAGAAATATTATGTGTTTAAATTTAATGAATGGATGACAAACTCAAAAAAGTTCAGGAATTACTGGTATTGAGCAGAAGATGTAGCCAACATTCAGCTCATGGGGTGGAGGTGGGGTATCGGTGCACAACAGTCAGAAAGTTTTCTCTATCATCTGCCAGCTTTCCCTGTCACCTGTGGCATTATCCTTTCCTACTGTCTAATCACAGTGCAGTCAGAGAAGGACTCATTTGTTCATGTCTTCCTTGTATCATTCATTCACTCATTCTACAATTATATTCTGTGCCCAGCCATTGTCACAGATGCTGAAGACACACAGATAAGGAACACAAAGTTTCCGTTTCTGTGGTTCTTCAGTGAGGAGCCAAAGAAATAGGAAAACAGATATGATAACGTTTAGTTAGTCACAAATGTCCAATTATGTGTTTCATTAGGTTATGGTCAGCAATGGACTACACAACATATGTAGTGGTCCTGTAAGATTACAATAAAAGTCAGGCATGGTAGTATTTCTTGTCTGTAACCCCAGAACTTGGTAGGTGGAGCAGGAGGGCGGCCCCAAGTCTGAAAGTATCTTCTACCTAGGCTACAGAGTGAGATCCTATCTCAAAAAGAAAATTATAATATAGATAACAACTTTGTCACTTAATGATGTTGTAGCCATCATGATACAATATAGTGCAACACACTATTCAATGCCTGTGGCAGTGATTATATGAACAAACCCATGCTGCCAGACATACAGAATTTATGCAAACATACAACACTTGATAATATGGTACAGCAATGTCAATGAATCTACTGTACTATTTCTTGCTTTACTTTTATTTTTTATCTTTTAACTTAGATTGGCCTGGAACTCTCTGTGTAGTTCAGGCTAGTTTTGATCTTTCTGTCATCCTGCTTTCTCCTCCTGAGTGCTGGTATTCTAGACATGTGCTACCACATCCTGCTTAGTATTGTACTAACATATATTCCTTCTACATAAAAAAAACTTAACCATAGAGCTGAGCCTGGAAATGCACACCTGAGATCCCAGCATTTGGGAGGTAGAGGCAGTAGGATTGGGAATTTAAGATGATCCTCAGCCACAAATGAGTTTGAGGCTAACCTGAGTTCCATGAGAATCTCTCACAAAAGTTTACGGTAAAGCAGCATGCTAGCTGACAGCAGCCTGTGCTTCTCATGTGCTTTGTTCATTATGGCCCGATGAGCCATAAGACATAGAGCACACAGCTCAATGAGCAGTAAGCTCTCCTATTAGGCTATGGAACTCTATGTTTGCCGGATACTGAAATCACTTTAATGTTGCATTCTTCAAAATGTATTCCTATTGTTAAGCAATGCATGACTGTTCAGAGTAAATGAAAGAGGTAATGGGTTTGAGTAGGCTGTTAGGATGACCCAAGCAGGTACTTTTTTTTCTTACAGGAAAGACATTTTAAAAAAGATTTATTTTATTTTAATTATGTGTATGAGTGTAAGTGTACTTGCCCTTGGAGGCCAGAGGCCTGGAGTTGGACTTACAATAGTTGTGAACTGCTCTATGTGGATGCTGGGAACTGAATTTGTATCCTCTGTAAGGGCAACAAGAGCTTCTAACTGCTGAGCCCTCTCTCCTGCAAGAAAGGTGCGTTCTTTCTCCTCTCTCTCTCTCGTTTGTTTTTTTGAGACAGGGTTTTTAAGTAGCTATGGAACCAGTCCTGGAACTCACTCTGTAGACCAGGCTGGTCTCGAACTCTGAGAGATCCACCTGCCTCTGCTTCCTGAGTACTGGGATTAAAGGCATGCGCCACCACTGCCCTGTGGAAGGTGCTTTTTGAGCTGGGTTCCAGGGAAGAGAAGCAGACAGCTGAGACTTGAGGAAACAGAGTGCTAGGCAGAAGCATGTTCAACGGGAAGGAGTTGAGTGCTCCTGTGGTGTAGGAGGTTCTTCTGTATTTGTGTTGCTTTCATTGGTGAATAAAGAAACGGCCTTGGCCTTTTGATAGGGCAGAAATCAGGTAGGTGGAGTAGACAGAACAGAATGCTGGGAAGAAGGCAGTGTAGCAGATGCCATGAAACTCCTGTCTGAGACTGACACTGGTTAGGAATCTTTCCTGGTAAGCCACGACCTAGTGGTGCTATACAGATTATTAAAAATGGGTTAAATCAAGATGTAAGAGTTAGCTAATAAAGAGGCTAAAACTAATGGGCCAGGCAGTGTTTAAATGAATACAGTTTCTGTGTAATTATTTTGGAGGTTAAGCTAGCCGGGCGGCCGGGAGCTGGGCGCCAGGATGCAGCCCGCTCTACATACTACAGATTGGCGCCTCAACGTGGTTGACTGACTCCACGTAAAATCTTAAAGAGCTTCAAATAGAAAACAGAGTTTAACACAACTTTTTGCTGTTTTCCGGCAGGGTGCCGCAGAGAGAATTTCCTCACTCAGCAGCTGCAACAGTAAAAAAGCCGTGGTGGTTTTAAAATGTGGGCTATGCTGCCAGCGCCATCTCTGGCTCCTGCTGGAGACAGAATTTGGACGGGGTTTGTGACTAAAGTGCTACGGCTTTGTTGATGGCAATGTGGACTGCTGTGTGCCTGGAACTGTGCGCATCTCAGGGGCACCAAATGGCTCTGAGGCAGGAGCTGCTCCACCATGCTGAACTGTGCTGATCTCAGGCAGGATCGTAATTATCATAATAACGGCACAGTTAAGGTTTAGACTGGGCAGGAAACAGGCAGTACCGAATTACCACTATATGGCACAACTTAAATTTTTAAGAAGTACCTACCATTTTGAGAAGTGTTCCTGAATAGTAAAGAATTACAGATTCACAATAGGACAGATTCAGACATAAAAGACCTCTAAATGGGTCACACTGTTGAATAAAGGTTGAATAAAGGCTTAAAAGAGAAAAGAAATAAAGAGTATAGAGAGATACTTTGAAAAAGGTAAAGTCTTTAAAGAGACAGAATACAGATAGTCATAGACTAAAAAAAAATAAGCCATGTAAAAAATGGAAAATTCACAGAATGTCTGGATTATGTATTTTATTGTGTTTTCTTTAAATTTTTTGACTGTGAATGAGCTAAATACAGAGAGACATTTCATTGTATGTGCTGCTAAACTAATCCACCATGTATATTATAAAGGTATCTTGACTTCAGAATTTGGGTCTAAGGATATGATGCTTTGGAAAAGAGATTCTTCTTTTGTTTTCACAAAGGATGAGACCCTGTGGATTCCTTCTAGACCAATATGGTATGATAGACCACACCCTCCTGAAAGGTCACCATGAACACCTTCAGAAAATTACTTCACTCAAGTGGTGACTGAGGTGAAACTGGCACACGGGATACACCATGAAAGACCTGATTAACAGCGCCCCCATACAGCAGGAAGAAGTTTGGAGACAAAAAACTACATCCATATTCCCAAATATTGTTTATAAATGTTCTTTTACATTTAAAGGAGGATATGATATAGATATGAATAATTTGCATTGGTATGGATTTTGCTTTGTTGATATAAATTTAAGGTCAATTTTGTTATATGTATATGTATTTCTTTTTTTTTTACCACTATACAAATGAGGATGTATATGTATTTCTGATTTTAAGGTATTGTGATTGTGTAGTTCATTTAAAAATGTAATGTATATATAATTAGGAAATATAGGTTGTTAATGGATAATCATTGATAAATAGTTAAGCTTGTAGTCATGTTAGATTTTCTAGATATATAGAGGTATATTTCAGTTAGATAGACATTCTTCATATCTCTCAAAGACTACAGAATATGGCACATTAAATGTTTTAATAACTTGGGGCTTTTTATGACGAGACATGTCTGCTGCTGGCAGCACCAATCTACTTCAAGAGGAAGATGGTATCAAAGAGGCTCCTTATGGAGTTGGTTAGCCATTTGCGCAAGAAACTGCTCTTGCCTGGACTGTTGCATAAACTGGACACAAAGAACCTGCAGAGAGAGGAATGCTGAACTTGCCTAAAGGTGAGATGATACTTCGGGGTTCCTGATTCATGAAAGAGTCTGTGAGACATTCTGCAGGATACAGAAGAAAGTGACTAAACTGTCTGTGAAATTTCTTGCTTCATGAGAAGTCTGCTGGATACTATGGGCCTATAGGTTGAAGATGGATGCCCCAATGGTACAGAGGAACTTTGGGTGACTGTACAGGCAGTGAGATGTCTCTGTCATTTCTAGAGTTTTGGAGGTTGCTTACTTCTCATTTACTTAGGTAATATTATAGCCTTCTGGAATCTTTGATGGAGTTGAAGAATGGATAGTTATAGTTTTCCTTTGTTATGATAAAAGATAAAGTAGATATAAATATGGTAACTGTAGTTCTTGCTTGATAGTTCTGTTTTGTTGTATGTAATTTTACTATGTTAAAATGAAAGCCTTTCCTTTTTGTTTAAACAGAAAAAGGGGAAATGGTGTAGGAGGTTCTTCTGTATTTGTGTTGCTCTCACTGGTGAATAAAGAAACTGCTTTGGCCTTTTGACAGGGCAGAAATCAGGTAGGCGGAGTAGACAGAAAGGAATGCTGGGAAGAAGGCAGTGTAGCAGATGCCATGAAACTCCTGTCTGAGACTGATGCTGGTTAGGAATCTTTCCTGGTAAGCCTTGTGGTGAACACAGATTAATAGAAATGGGTTAGATCAAAAGTGAGAGTTGGCCAAGAAGAGGCTAGATATAATGGGCCAGGCAATAATTTAATTAATATAATTTCTGTGGTTATTTCGGGGTTTAAGCTAGCCGGGCGGCCCGCTCCTCATATTACACTCCTGGAGTCTGAACTGCAGCCACTGGCTACTGTGATGGATTTTTTTCTACAACTACTTTGTAAGACTCTTTGTTCTTTTGTTCTCAATCTGGGAGGGGAGGAGAATCCTAACGAAAGGTTTATTCCAAGCTGGGGCATGAACTCTAGCCACTAAGAGTTTATGAGATGTGGGGTACTATGCTCAGTGCTTTGCTATGTAAGTGTTACTTAGTCTTTAAGGTAGATACTGTTCCTATGATACAGGAAAAAAAGAAAACCCCCAAAACACTGGGTCTCGCAGAGACTGAGTGTATGCTCAGGTACTAAGAACAAGCAGAAATGGTGGTTTTTTTTGAGACAGGGTTTCTCTGTGTAGCCCTGCTGTCCTTGAACTCAGAGATCTGCCTGCTTCTTCTGCCTCTGAGTACTGGGATTAAAGTCCTGCGCTGCGCTGCCCTGCCTGGCTAGAGACAGGGTTTTAAGCAGAAAAATCAATGGCAGAATCTTAACATTTCACTATGGCATCATGTTGCTATCAACAGATGGCAGCTTTATGCCAGCCAGCACAGTGTGAGCAGAGTTTCATGAATTCTCAGAGTTGTCCAATTAACTATCACCAATATACGGGGGTGGGGTGGTGGTGGTGATACAAACCTTATAGGAATAAATAACTTTGCAGGTAAGTGGGTAATTCCTTAAAGTGCCAGAAGGGCTGGAGCTGCTGTCATCAAAAACATCCATGTTGTCTTCAAATTCTTCTCCTTCTTCTCTTTCAGCATCTGCATTAAGCTAGGAAAAATTAGAAGCCATTGGCTACTTTATTTCAGGAAAACAGTAGAAAACAGGAAAAAAAAAACTTGAAATCTGATTATTTCAAATTATTAATTCATCAATTCAACCACACATAGAAATGACTGTTCTCAACTGCATTTTACATATTATAAAGACCAGAGAATGTTTATAATCTACAGTTTCAAGTCACTTGGAGTTACACACACACACACACACACACACACACACACACACACACACACAAATGTCAGGCTGGGAAGCTGCTGGCTTTGTAAAAAGTACTTGCCATGCAAATCTTGATGACCTGAGTTCCAACAGCAGATCGATCCCATAGTGGAAGGAAAGAACCAACTCCCAAGGATTGTCCCCTGATCTCCATATGCACATCATGGTAATTTGTGTGCACACACACACACACACATATACACATATGTATGTATAAATGATAATAAAGTAAAAACAGATATAATTCAAGCATTTTGGAAGTGGAGGCTAGAATTAAAGGCTGGCTTTAGCAAGGTAGTGAGTCCTGAACTAAATGAGACCCTGTCACAAACAAACCTTTTCAAGTATTTAAGAAGTAATTTATTAGTATCCCTTCACTTTTTGCTGTTAAATGCTAGCTATAACAAAGTCCTCTTATGTCATGTAGGAATGATATGGAGAACAGTCTTATAACTATGGCAGGTAGAACTGCAAACTCACACACTGTTTTTAGAAAACATAGCACCTAATACAGGGTTCATGTCATGACCAATAGCAGAATTAAATATGATGAAGTGCTCTGTTACTGAAAGACACTATCAGAATCACAATGAAGGGGCTGGAGACACAGCTCAGTTTGTAAGAGTACTTGTTTAATATGCAGTTAGACCTGGGTGTCATCCTCTGCACTCCATAAACCAGGTGTGGTGGTGGTGCATGCTTGCAATTTCAACACTCAGAAGGAAGAGGAGCAGAAATTCTAGGTCACATAACAAGTTTGAGGCTAGCATGAGCTGCAAGAGACCCTGTCTCTAAACAAACCAAGAAACCTATTCACTACCACAAGCAAGCCAGGCATGAGGGATCATGTCTGTAATATCAGCACTCAGGAAGCTGAGTCGAGGAGTGCTCTGAGTGTGACGCCAGTCTAGACCACAGCTGACACCTGGTAGCACATAATCTCAGGACTTGGAAGGCAATGGCTAGATCATGAGTGTAGGCCAGTTTGAGTTCCATGAACCCCTGTAACAATCAATCAAACAAAAAAAACACAACCCCCCAGACAAACATAAAACAATAAAAACAACCAACTAAAAACCACTACAATAAAATACTACTTCCCATTCATTTGGGTCTTTATCATCAAGAAAAGACAAAAGAGCACATGTTGCTGAGGATGTAACAAAGCTGAAAACTTGTACACTGGTTGTGGGACTGTAAATAACAAAGCTGCTGTGGAAAACAGTGTAATGTTTTCTTAATATATTAAACGTAGAATTCAGAAATTTCCCTGGGTATACACCTAAAAGAACTGAAAGCATAGACTTGAATAGATGTTTGCAAACTGATGTTCACAGGAGCAATGTTATAACAGCCAAGGTTCCACTGACAGAAGGACAGGTACATGAAACCCAGCACACATGTCTAATGGAATATTACTCAGTCTTACCATGGAAGCAATGCTGGCTGACACACGATACTTAAGAAATTAAGCTAAGTGAAATAAGTCATCCACAAAAGGATAAGCACCAACTCCATTTCTAAGAAATATGCAGAGTAGTCAAAGTTACAGATAAAGTCACATAGCATTTGCTGGGACTGAAAGTAGCTCATAGGAGTTATTGTCTACTAGTCACAGAGTTTTACAGTTTTCATTTGGTTGTTCATTTGAGACAAGAGTCTCACTACGTATCCCAGAGTGGCCTGAAATTTATGTATCTTAGGCTGGCTCAAACTTGGAAGTTTTTGCTTCTTCCTTTTGAGTAATCAGATTACAGGTAAAAGCTACCATAGCCATTCAGAATTTTCCTTTTTTTCTCCCCCTTCGAGACAGGGTTTCTCTAACAGTCTTGGCTGTCCTGGAACTTTCTTTGTAGACCAGGCTGGTCTTGAGCTCAATGACAGCCATTCTGCCTCCCGAGTGCTGGGATTAAAGGCGTGTGCTACCACTGCATGGCTTTTATTTTTTTAAGATTTACTTTATTTTTAATTTTGTGTGTGTGTGTGTGTGTGTGTGTGTGTGTGTGTATGTGTGTGTGTGTATGTGTGTGTGTATGTGTGTGTGTGTATATGTGTGTGTGTGTGTATGTGTGTGTGTGTATATGTGTGTGTGTACCGGACAAAGGACAGGTCCCCCGAAGCCTGAGTTACGGTGCTGGGAACTAGGTCCTCTGTAAGAGCAGGACAAACATTCTTAATCCTGCACCATCTCTCTAGCTCCTTAAACATATTTTATATATTCAGAAGAACTTGCTTTCACACTCTAGGAAAAGTTACAGACATTTACTGTCTTATACAAAATACTCAGACATTTATAAAAATGGGGTTAGAACAAGTTTCCAAAATATATGTAGAATGTTAACATGTACTGTGCTTTGGTACTGGGAATCAGTCCAGAGCATTTATCTTGCCAGCATGGGCTGATACAAACATTCCTCTTACCTCCTCTGCTTTTAGTTCACAGGAAAGACTAGAAGGCTTTAGTGACAACAGGAGCCACTGTCAGAAACTTTGCTTGACTTCAGCAGTTTTCTAAAGCACAACATCTAAGACTACTTTTCCCTCTTCCATCCTCTTCATTGTTCTCTTGTTTTCTTGATCTAGTATTTGTAAATCCCAGTCTTCCTTTGTATCTTATCTTAAGGAATATACTCTCAACACTTCTTTCTTCCTTCAATCAAAACAATTTTTCTTGGCCATACTTACATTTTTTTCTCCCTAAACTGCTGTCAAATGCTTATGCTTCCTGCAGTGGCAGTGAGAAGAACCCCGTGGGAGCTCCTATAGTGCTGTCTTCTAGTACTTGGCACCCCCAGCTTTGTGGTGTTCTCACAGACAGGAAGCAGAGAGCCTCATTCTGACAGGCTGGATGTGAATACTGACTATATCATGCACTTGCCGTGTGCGACCTCAGGTCTCTAGTGAAGACAACTATTTTTTCACAGGGCTATCATAAGGACTAAACTCTTAACACTTACTTGGCAAATGAGAGGCACTTAGTAAGTCATTATCTTTTGATGGTTTTAAGAGACACAGAGATGAAGAATTTGCTGATGCCCAATACAGGGGAAGCAGCTACTAGCAGAAAATTAACTAGCAGAACCTCTGAACTCTACTTGGACAGAGAAGTGACCAATACTGCCCAAGAAGATAATATGTAAGTGTCTGTTTTAAAGCAAGATGGAAACCAGGGACCAGGTTTGAGTTTCATGCCAGAAACAATTTTAAAAATTGGTTATGGGACTGTGAGATGGCTCCACGGGTAAAGGTGCTTGCCACCAAGCCTGAACTCAATCCCTGGGACCCTAACGGTGGTAGGAGTGAATCAATGACTTCTGCAAATTGTCCTTTGACCTCTAATTGATGAACAAGGCATGCCCCACTCTCAGTAAATAAATGTAATAACATAAAAAATATGGTTAAAAAAATATCAAAGCTTTCAAGACACAGACCACCAAGCAACAAGACAGTGGTGTCTGGGGAATGAAAACAATTTGCTCAACTTACTGTCAGAAAAAGTTTCCAGGCTGAGGATGGTGGCCCTCTGAACTGAGGAGTAGAACGGGGAGTTCACGAAGGCCAAAGCAGCTAGAGTTCAGACGGAAGTAGCAAGGAGAGCAGAAAGAGATCCTTTGCAGAGGAAATTTGCAGAGGCCTCAAGTCTTCAGCTGAGTAGTGCTTAGTGTATGTGTATGAATAAAGTAGCTGAAGCTAGAATAGAACCACCTAGAAGGATTAGAGAAAATTATCTCTAGAGCTCACACAGGTTTGGGAATGACTCCTGTTTCCCCTAAGGCACAGCACATTAGGTGGGGCTCACAGAGCATCAGTAAGAATATGGAGGACATGGGCAATGCCACCAACTAGATGTAGATTGCATTTGTAGAACACAGTACCCAACAGCAGCAGAATGCACATTCTTGTATATCACATCCTGGGTCACAAAAGTCGGCTCAGTAAATTTCAAAGAACTGATTATGTTACTGATGTACAGTGTAACTAAATTAGAAAGCAGAAATGTATCTGGAAAGCCTTCCCAAAATTTGGAAACTCAACAACATACTTCTAAGTAAGTTACCACTCAGTGAAGACACTGAAAAGCCAGTCAGAAAGTATCTTGAACTAAATGCTAACACATAACCACGCAAAGAATCTAAAGTAGTATGTAGCAGGAATATTTACCAAATGCCTCTACAAGAAAGGGGGAAAATATCTAAGTATCAATAACCCCAGCTTCTACCTGAAAAAGTCATAAAAGAACAAATTAAATCTAAATTAAACAGAGAAAGGAAATAATTAAAATCTAAGCAGAAATTAATAAAACAGGAAAAAACCCCAACAAATAAAACCTGAAGCTTGCTCACTGTCTGATGAACCTCTACTAGAACAGCAGACAAAACCACACAGGAGTAAGTGTGGAGACCGGCACAAGTACAGGTGCTCCAGATAATCAAGAATGTCATAAACAACTTATACCAGTGACTTCAGTAAATTTGATAGAACAAACAAACATTTTACAGTAACAACAAAATGCAAACCAAATTATCAAAGTCTATTGAAAGGAGAAGAGCCTCCAGCTGGGCACAGTATCTGGGAGAGAGAACATTCAAGGTCAGCTTGGTTTCCATAGTCAGTTCTAGGCCAGTCAGGGTTATAAACGGAGATCCTGTCTCAGAAATCCAGCCTTTTCCGGCACTTTTTAAACTTTCAATTTTGAGACAGGGTTTCAATAAGTTGCCCAGTCTGGCCTTCAACTTACTCGGTAGTTCAGATCTTGAACTTGTGATCTTCCTGTTTCAGCCTGCAAGTAGCTGAATTATAGACCTGTCTCACCAATACTAGTTTCTTTTTTCTTTTTTTCCATTTTGTTTTTTTCGAGACAGGGTTTCTCTGTGGCTTTGGTGTCTGTCCTGGAACTAGCTCTTGTAGACCAGGCTGGCCTCGAACTTGCAGAGATCTGCCTGCCTCTGCCTCCCGAGTGCTGGGATTAAAGGCGTGTGCCACCACCGCCTGGCTCAATACTAGTTTCTTAAAACACTAAATATATACCCACTATACAGCCTAGTCAGAAGCATATTTTGGTAGTACTTATCCCACCCAAATTCAAGACTTATAAAATTATAATAAGTAATAATAATAAAAAATAATAGCTCAGAACAACCGAATGTCCACAATGGATAGAAGGAAAGTAAACACCTATAGCTATACAATGCAACATTGCTCAGCAATGAAAATAAACAAACTGTTAACATACAGTAATAACATGTGATCCTCAAAATCATCACCAGTTTTCAAAGTCTCACACAGAAGATATGATTCTCTTTATAGAAATTCCAGAAAATGCAAACTAACCTAAAGTGCCAGAAAGTAGATCAGTGGTTAACTGAAGGACAGAAAATGAATGAAATTACATAAGAGAATGAGGAAAGTTTGGGAAAGTAATAAATATATTTATTTTTGTAACTGCAATTCTTTCACTAGTACACACATATGTTAAAATGTATCAGAATGTCTACATTAAAAATGCAATTAAATGTATGTTTTTCAACCTTCAACAGAGCTGCTGAAATATCAATAAAGCTTCTGAACTCGAATGCCAACTGGTCAACACAGTACTGAAAGACTCTAAATGCATTTCTGAGGCCTCTCAGCTCTAAATGCATTTCTGAGGCCTCTCAGTATTACACACCTCTCTCCTGGAGACGTGATAGTCATCCACACACAAATGTCGGGAACTTTCCATCATCTCCCTGAGTCTTTGTAAATGTTCTATTGAATAGGGGCAAGATAACCCTTAGGTGTTGACTCAGTTCCTGGTGTTTTGATTCAGTCCCTGGGAAAGGGGCAAAGTGACCCACAGAGGCTCCCTCTTACCTCACTCGATCACACAACCATTCTCCTACCCTGGCACAAACCAATCACTGCTAGTAGCCCTTTGAATAAGCCAATCCAATTAGTTGGAAAACAACCCTCGGGCTCCCCCCTCGTTTCTATGGCTTTTTGCTTTAAAAGATGGGCTCTAACAGCTATCAAGGTCTTTCTGGCTTCTCGAATGCTGAAGACCCTGTCGCGACAGAATTAATAAATCCTCATGCTTTTGCATCGACTGTGGTGTCTTGAAGCAACTCTTCCCTAGAGCTTGGACTCCTAGTCCAACAGTACAAAAAGATTTAACACAACCACGAATGGCACTGGAAATAAAACATCCAATGATACCTAAAAAAAACCCTACACAGTAATTAAAATAACAAAGATTGAAAAACACAAGAGAAATCCCCAGAGTAAGGGCATGATGTCTGAGGG
>PVIU01016377.1:0-45141 GCA_004026605.1 Ondatra zibethicus
CTGTTGGGATAACACCTTATCTAATAATTCATTTAAACAAAACCTTAGATGGTGATAAAGATTTGAATAGTCCCAGAGAATTAACAGCTGAAGTAGAAAAGGAACAGACAATGGTTGAGAAAAAATTATAGGAGGCAAATGTGGATAGGGTGAATCTAAATCTTAATTGTATTCTAGTCATATTGCCTTCCAGAATTTCTTCTATAGCAATTTTAATGCAGAGGGAAGATATTATTTTAGAATGGATCTTTTTACCACACAAACCAAGTAAAAAATTAAAAACTTATGTAGAAAAGATCTCTGAATTAATTATAAAAGGTAAATTCAGACTTTGTTAATAAGCAGGTATAGATCCCACAGCAATTATAATACCTTTTACTGCTGATGAAATAAAACGGTTATGGGAAGACAATGAACCATGGCAAAGGGCTTGTGCTAATTTTCTGGGAGAAATTAGTAGCAACTATCCCAAAAGTGATAGACTTAACCTTATAAAGAGAACTTCTAGGATTCTTCCTCAAATTTTACATGATGTTCCAATAACTGGAGCCCATATATTTAATACTGGTGCTAATAAATCAGGGAAGGTAGGTTACAAATCAGACGAATTTAGTAAAGTGGATCAAAGCCCTTATACTTCTGTCCAGAAGGCAGAATTACATTCCATTATTATGGTGCTAAGGGATTTTAAAGAGCCTCTTAATATAGTTACTGATTCACAATATGCAGAAAGAGTTATCTTGCATATTGAAACCACTGAATTTATACCAGATAATACAGAATTGACTTCATTATTCATAATAGGCTTCATAATCAGGAATAGGCTTTGTCTGATGTACATAACACACATCCGATCCCATACGGGTCTGCCAGGTCCACTAGCACAAGGTAATGCAGAAATTGATCAATTATTGACTGGAAGCATGTTGCAGGCCTCAGAATTTCATAAAAAAAATCATGTTAATAGTAAAGGTTTAAAGAAAGAGTTTTCCATTACATGGCAACAAGCTGAGAGATTATAAAGAGATGTCCTACTTGCTCTTTATATAACCAAACACTGCTACCTGCAGGGACCAACCCGAAGGGCATTCAAAGGAATAAAATCTGGCAGATGGATGTGTTCCACTTTACAGAATTTGGAAAATCAAAATATGTACATCACATCATTGACACTTATTCAGGCTTTCAGTGGGCAACTGATTCAGTAATCACATTTATTAGAAGTTATGGCCATCATGGGTATACCTGCACAAATAAAGACAGATAATGGTCCAGCTTATGTCTCTAGGAAAATGAAATGGGTTTTTTTTTGCTTATTATAATATTAAGCATGTTACAGCTATACCATACAATCCTACAGGTCAAATAGTCATATTTGAACTATAAAGGATATGTTAAACAAACAGAAAGGGGTGGAAAATACCCCCAGAAATAGATTACATACTGCCTTATTAACCTTGAATTTTCTTAACGCTAATGAGAAAGGAACAACAGCAGCAAAAAGACATTGGATAATGGAAAAATCTGCTGAACAAAATCAACCAGTTTATTTCAAGGATGTGCTGACCTCACAATGGAAGCCAGGAGATGTGCTGCGTTGGGGAAGGGGTTTTGCTCGTTTCCACAGGAGAAGAAAAATTGTGGATACAATCAAAATTAATAAAGGTTTGGTTTGAAGAGGAGACACCTCTTAGAAAGGAGACATGACAACTCATCCACAATGATGATAATCATACAGACGGTAAGAAAAACATATAGAATGGGGGCAGGGTTCTGTTCTTGTCTTTGCAGGAAAATACTTATCTTCAAAAAATTCAAGGGACCCTGGATGTTTGAATACTGACAGATGGAAAAATAACTACCCAATTGGGATTATCAAGAAAACTGAATAGGCTCTGTAAGTATAAATATCAAAGACATGTTTATGTTTCTAAATTTATAAAGCTGGTTTTGGAGTTGGCCTCTGGCTCAGTCCCTCTATAATTCCAAGCCTGTTGTTAAGAGAAAATCCCAGAGGTTCTGTCTCATGTCAAGAGCCATGATATGGGACAGAGTACCAGCTGCACAAGACGATTCCAACTTTGTTATCTGAAATGGTGCACATCTTTTACAACATTTTGGACAGACCTCCACAAAATACTCAGAGACTATTTGCAATTTTACCAGATATTGATCTTGAAATTTAACCATCATTTTACTTTCACAGGATCCTCTAGAAAGAACATCGTGCCCATGACAGCTGGAAGTAATTCTAGAGGATGATGTCACCTCTCCCAGCACAGTTTGTTCTCAGACTTAGGGACATCATTTAGGGGTTGATTATAGTTGGTATACGGTTGAAGTTTGGGGGAGGAATTTTATAAGCTCAGGGATCTTTTGGAAAAAAAGGGGGAAAATTGGATGATGGGATAATAGATTGGTATTTGTGAGTTATTGTTTATAGACAATTACATTGGATACAAAGTTAAATTATATTGAATATTGTATGCATGCATGCTTCTACCTCTGTTTAAAACATTTTTTATGTATTGATATATATATATATATATATATATATATATATTTACCATATTGCAGTGTACATTTCTACCTCTATCTAGATACTTATACATTGTTTACATTTGGAGGTCATTGTTCTCATTTATTGCAGAGTTGTTTATTGTCTCAGTCTTTAAGTTAGATAGGTATTAAGAATTGTCGATCAATAGTCATCTATGTTTGTCATATTTATAGTTAGACTAATCAGGTTCTTTAGATGCATAGAGATTATATTCTGTAAAAATACATAATCTTCAACCTCTTCAAAGAGCTATAGAAAATGTCATTTAATCTAATTTAGAGTTCTGTGGTAGCGAGACACAATTGCTCCTGGCAACACCAATTGATTCCCGAGAGATTGTTGAGCACCAAAGACACTCCACTTGGAGCTTCTCTTCATCTTGTCAAAACCGGCCTCTGGGCAAGGAACTGCCCATAACTCTACTACTGACAAAATATATAGTATCCAGAAATGGAGAAGCAGAACTGTCAAATCATGCCAAGACAGGGCAAGACGGTTTTGAAAAATTTCTTGCCTTTAAAAATAATCTGTCAATTATTCTAGGCCTTAGCCAAAGTTGGTTGCTTCAACATTGCAAATTTGACTTTGGGTGATTGCCAAGGTTGCCAGTTGTCTCTGTGATTTGCAATTTGCTGCATGTTTTGGAAGTTGTTTGACTGCACTTCCTAATTACTCAGGTAACATTATTTCCCTTCTTGGACCTTCAATGGGGTTGAAGACTAGATAAATGTAGTTACTTTTCTCTCATGATTTGGCCAAGTTACTTATTATACGACTTAAGCTAGTTAGTATAGGCTATTTGTTCTTATTGTATATAATTTTGTAGTAGGTTTAGAACTCTCTTACTTAAACAAATGGGGGAGGTGGTGCGGGAGCTCCTTCTGCTCCTTCAGCTAATAGCCTTTGAGATACCAGCCTACTGGGGCATGGTCTCTTTTGCTTTGAAAAGCAGCGGCAGCTCTTCTCTCCCTCTCTTCCTTCAGACTCCAGTTCCGGTCACTAGATTCCTTTCCTGGTTGTGTAGAAGGCTGTTGTCTAGGACGGTGTTCTGTAAGTTTTCCCCCTCAGATAAAGAACACTTTTATCAGTAATAATTCCAAACTTGCATGGGATTGTTTTGTGCATTACCTAGGAGGCTATGTATACCATGAGGTCTACCATCTTGTTGCTATAGCCATATAATTGTCATAATAGGGACTGAACTTTACAGAGTTGTCATTGAGATGAATGAAAGCCCTATTATCAATAGTGGAAGAATGGGCATTCATACTAACTTGCAGGAGATAACCTAGTTCTCAATGTAGCCAAGAATTCCTCCAATGCCCACTTTCTTGATGTCAAGATATTTGGAAGCTTTCCTCATGTGATATGCCTGATACACTAGACACATTGAGGATAAGAACTCTGTAGTTATTGCCGGTGAGCATACCATTCAGTTCAGAGATGACCATTCCCACAAGCCTTGGCAGCACTAGTTGATATAAGAATGATATTCTGCACAGCACAACAACAGCTACCTAGTCACAAATTCTCAGAGGGGTCATCCACAGTCTTCTTGGAGGCAGTGATGGTAGCTAATGTGGTCAACAGTCCTTCTACAATGCCACAGTTACCGTGGATGTTCTTGGCCCGGGAAGACTAAGCAGTTCTTGTTTAAGGAAGCATTGCAAACAATCTTGGGAGAGATGTCATACTTCTAGTGCAACACCCCAACCAGAAACAAAGTGGTATCAGCTGAAGGGGAAGGGATGACACTTTTGGACTTACCATTTAGGTAGGCCCTGACCTTTTTCATAGTGGTGAAGACACCAGTAGACTCCACAAAATACTTAATACCAGCATCACCAATTTGATGTTGGCAGAATCTCCCTCCTGGAAGAAAGTGACAGCCTGTCCTTTGATTACCAGTTTCCTGCTCTCAGCCTTGATTGTGTAGTGGAACTTGCCTTGGGAACAATCATACCAGAAAATGTATACTGCTGTGGGAACTCCTTCAGTCAATAACCTTTAAGATAGCAGCCCAATTTGGGCATGGTCTCATGTACTATAAATGCAGACAAAAAGTGTTCATGGGCCTCTTGGCTGCTGGAATTGGTTCTAGTTTTCAGCACTTGTAGAGGACTGCAGCTCACTACTCTTTCTCTAAGTTTATCCCCAGATAAATAAACTTTTGTTATACTCTATTTCAGGTTATTGTGGAACTCTTTTGTATGTCAACAATTGATGCCCACCATCTGGGTCATGGATCCACATAAGACCTAAAAAAAGCTTAAGAACCAAAAATAGAGTACTTCTAGATCCAAAAAATTGGGAGCCAAGCACAGTTTCTTGGTAGCAGCATTTTTTTTCCGGATAGGCTCTGTTTTGCTGGCTGTAAGCAGCAGAAGAGCTTCTTTAAAAGCCGGCTTCCTGGTTCATGTTGGCATCATAGAAAGGCTCTGGCTCATTCATGAGGTCCTGTTATGAAACATTTAAATGGGGTTCATGAGCAGAGTGCTGCAAGTTGATTAATGGTGACATAGATCTCCTGCATCCCTTCAGCTGGAGCAATGAGCAATTGATTTCAAAATTGGCAATAAATGTACATCCACCATTGCGACCAAGGTACTTACCATGTTAAAAGTGCTCCTGGTCAGAAAATGATTAGAGATATGCCATAAAGACAGATTCAGACAGAAGAATCCTCTTAACAAGTTACAGAGTTGGATAAATATACATAAGCTTGGGTGACAGAAGATAGAATAAGAAAAATAGGTCATGCAAAAATGGAATAAACACCGAGAATCTGGAATATGTATATTATTGTGTTTTCTTTGAAATTTTTTACTGCAGAGAGACATTTGTTTCTGGGGGCTGCTAAGTTAAACCCATATAAAGGTATCTTGACTTCAAAATTTGAATCTAAGTATATGTTGCTTTAGAAAACAAATTCTGCTTTTGTTTCCACAGAAGGTGAGAACCTATGGATTCTGTCCAGGTTAATGAGGTTTGATGGAACAAGATCCTCCAGAAAGTCTCCATGAACCTTAAAAATGCTTCACCCAACAAACACCATGGAAAAGTCTGGAGAAAACTATGTTCAAATTCTCAAAATGATTTTTTATAAATACTTGTTTTCATTTAAAGGTGGATATGATATAGAAATGAATACCTTACATTGGTATGGACCTTGGATTTTTGATACAAATTTGAGGTCAATTTTGTTATATATATAATTCTACTCTTGTTTAAGATATTAAGTTTATACAGCTCACTTAAAAATGTATTATATAATTAAAAATTATGGATTAGTAGATAGTCACTTATAATAGTCAAACTCGTAGTTATGATAGTTAGGCTTTCTAGATATACAGAGATATATTCAATTAGACAGATAATCTTCATTACTTCAAAGACATACAGAAAATGGCATTTATAAGGTTTTAAGAACTTAGACGTTTTTGACAGTGAGACATATCTGCTTCTGGGCAACATCAATTACTTAAGAGAAGTTGATGGGCATCAAAGATGTTCCTTATAGAGTTTGCTAGTTACTCAGGCAAGAAACTGTTTTTGTCTGGACTGCTTAATGGTATGCTGTATAAACTGGACATGCAGAATGCACAGAAAAAATGACTGCTGAACTTACTAAAAGAAGGTGAGATAGTTCTCAAGGGTCCCTGCTTCATGAAAGAGTCTGCCAGATGTTCTGCAAGACACAGAAGAAAACAACTGATGAACTTTTTCATAAAAGGCAGAACAGATCTTTAAATTTCCTCCTTCATGGAAAAGTCTTCTGGATACTATGGCCCTGTAGGCTGAAGATGGATGCCCACAACATCATAGAAGAACTTTGGGTGACTGTCCAGCAGCAAGATATATAGGTCAAATATAGAACTTTGGAAGTTGCTCACAATGCACTTCCTGTTTACTTAGGTAATATTATATTTTTCTGGGGTCTTTGAAGAGTTTAAGACAGATAGTTATGATTATGGTCCTTCTTAGTTATGATAAAAGATAAATTAAATGTAAAGCTTTAGACTCACAAAAATAGTATACATAATAGAGTATTTTCCAAATGTAAATGGACTAAATATTGAAACTATAATTTTTTTTCTTGATAACTGTTTTTATGTGCAACTTTACTATGTTAAAATTAAAACCTTCCATTTTAATTAGACAGAAAGGGGAAGGTGATAGGGGATTCCCTTTTGTAAATGTGTTGCTTTATTTGTTGATTGATAAAGCTGTTTTGGCTAATGGCTTAGCAGAGCAAAGTCATGTGGGAAATCTGAACAAAGATATATAGAATGAGCAGACAGAGTCAGAGAAACACCATGTAGCTTCTGAAGAATATGCTGGAACCTTACCTGGCAAGCCACAACCTTGTGACAATACACAGATTAATAGAAATAGGTTAATTTAAGATGTAGGAGTTACTTAATAAGAAGCCCGAGTTAATAGGCCAAACAGTGTTGTAATTAATATAGTTTTTGTGTGATTATTTGGGTCTGGTGGCTGGAAAATGAACAAGCAGTCTCTGTTTATAGTATAAAATGTAGTTGAAGTCATTGATGGCAACTACATTCATTTTCTCAGAGTTGAAGGAAGCTCTGGCAACCAGGTTTCAATTATGGGCCAGTTATTTCACTCTAAGTTTTGCCATCATGTCTCAGGGAAGAGACTTGTACTATATAAGAATATATGACTATCTCTGAAATGGGGAGATTGAGAAATCTAAAAAATATTATAATTTTAATGTCAAATCTAATGTAAACTATGCTGTTTCTTGATAGTCTATTAAGATAATGATTGTTACAAGTTAGTCAGTATATCTTAGGTAAATCAATGAACAATTGACATTTTAAGATACTTGAATTCTCCATTGCAGAAAACTGTGTGGCATTTTTATTTAAATACCTTTTTTCTCTTAACTGAAAAAAATATTTTCTTCTTACTTCTGATGCTTCTGTGAGACACTTCTGATAATACAAGTCCCTCTAGTGGCACCTGATGTGAATGCTGTGGTATGAAAAAAGTTAAAATTGCTCTTAATTCTTTTAGAACCCTTTCATAAGATCAACATTTAGAAATGATGATATCTTCAAGTCATTCATCTCTAATAATAGCAAATCACTTTAATATGTGATAGTTATTTGTGTTTGTGCTAAATCAATTTAAGTGACATATAAGATTATTTTATTTTCTAGCTTAAAAGGTACTTTGATAACATGTTGGAGGGTTACTTAAGTACTTACTCTATACTAGCTATTTATCCATTACTTAATTTGATTATTAATAATTATCACAATAAATGTCATGATTTGTACATTCAAGAAATAAAACAAAATGCAGAAAACAACACATTCTTTTGTGACATTTCCAATGAATAAGCAAAGGGTTTGTGCACAAGTTTGTTTATTTAGTTTCTGCTTCACATTTCTATTAAAATGAAGCAGTTGAAAGTGAAGAGTATGCTGAGGAAATGACTCAAAGGGTAAAGAGTTGCTGTACAAGCATGAAAACCTGAATTTAGATCCCCAGAAAGTGGGAGGTTGAGGAAGGCATGTCCAGTGGGCTTGCAGCCCTTTATTCTATTCAATGTTGCCTATTTCTCAATCAATTCTTCCTTCCTTCATTCAAATGAGCCATTCCCTGCTTTACTGTTTGGGAATGTGTATGACATTCTAGCAAAAAATCTAATGTTGGCTCTGTGTTTCAAGCTACTCAAAGAAAATAATACCAAGTCTAGATTAGAGGTTTGGCCATTATATAAAGAATAGAAAGGGCAAAATATGTTATATTTATTATTGATTTCACTTTCCTAAAAAATAATCTTTGAATAACATGAATAACAGACATGATGACAATTTTCTAAAGACAAGGAAGCTGATGAAAACAGCTCAGTTTTGGGCAGAGGTCTCAAGACTTGGTAATGTGGCATAGAAAATGGGAAATTCCTGTCCTCAAATCCTGTTGTGAGTTGCAAGGATAAATTCCACGGCCACCACTACTACACGTTACATTAATTAGGGAAGGTATATCCTCTATAGGAATAGAAAACCCTGACTTAGGGGAAGCCCTAGGGTTTTTTTTTATTTGTTTGTTTGTTTAAAGCAAAGTAAACTTATTTTTCTAGAAAGAAATGTTTATAAGATGATTTCTTCAAATAGTTCGGCTGTCCTCTGTCCTACTTCCCACTCCTATGTGGATAGGGCAACAGCTGCATTAAATTATAAAGGTCCCATAACTCTACTCAGGGGGAGATCTTGATTTGTATAAAAGGCCTACAAAAATGACCTTCATAGAATTTTCATGTCCCAGAATGGACTTTGAATATCAATGTAAGTTCTATGCACACTGGACAAGATTTTAAGAAGACAGTAAAGAATCAGTTCTCTGAAACCAGAACAGATAACAATTGAGCGACATATAATCTGATAAGGATGATAAAGGATTCTTCTCTGAAATTCATGTGCACAGACTACACTGAGACAGTCTGACCCACACTGATCTGGCCATTGTAATCAATAACAATGAACTTACAGACAAAGGCTTAATACCAGAAGAAGGTATGTGGATATTTCTGAAATAAATAATGAGATACTATTTCGGATAGCATGGAAACAAAATATTAACTAGTTTGCATCATAAAAATTATCAAATTTCTGTCACTTAAACTCAAGGTTAAGATATGTATTTGTTGATTTATAATAAGAGACATAGTAGTCACCTCTAGTAACCAAAGTGTAATTAAGAATTCTAAAGCCTCTTAGAAATTATTCTGTTGAGTTTATTTTCTAAGATATAAGTGGTATACTGAAATATAGTTGAGTAAAATATTTCAAATATCTCAAAATATTTTAAGTAGTTCTATAAAGATATGTATCATGCCTTCAATATCAAATCAATATTGTATGAAAAATATTGAATAATGTGTTGGATATAAATATTAAATACAAACATTTTGGACCTTATTTATATTTTAGCTGCTATACATGCTAATTTATAGAACCCCTTTCTACATAATTCACATAATTTCCTAAAGATTGTTTTGTTATTTTTGAAACTTGACATAAACTATAGTCACCTTCAAAGAGAGAGATTATAAATTGAGAAATTTACTCTATCAGAATGGCCCATTGGCATATCTGTGGGTATTATCTTGATTAATGAATGATGTGGGAGGGTCCAACCCACTATGTGTGGTGAAAACTCTGGGCAGGTTGGCTTAGTGTGTATAGGAAAGAAAGCCAATAAGCAACATTCTTACAAAGTCTTTCTTCTGTTCCTGCATCCAGGATCCTACTTTCAGCTTGCTGCCTTTGCTTCTACTCAATACAGTTTAACTTTTAAGCCAAATAAACTCTGATCTCCAAATTATTTATGGTCATGTTGTTTATCAAAGTATTGTATTTATCTCAGTGGCAGAAAGGAATGTAGGACGATGGTAAAGGCTTTTATATATGAAAGTTAAAAGAATTGACATTTTAAGTACTCACTTCCATAATTCATGGAATTATATTTTTAAAAGTACTCTTTAATATGTCCCCACCTTATCGATTCTCACATCAACTGATCCAGGTCTCACTTTTAATAAATCTTAATTTTCTTCATTTTTATAGCATCTGTCCAAACTTTTATAAATTTTACTATTAGGACTCTACATTCCTACACTTGAAACATTCTTAAAGCATTATTCTTGTGAGTTAAGGTGCCCTTGCTTCAGTATTTTAATGAGCATTGACTGTGGGAAAAGAAGAAACCGCACAACCAACCTTAAGATTTAAAATTAAAATGGTGTTTTATGAAACTGAAATTTTTTCAAAACAAAACTTACCAATCTTTAAGTTCTTTGCTTAGAATACAGACCAGTGATAAACCTACAGTAAAGACTGATACTCAAGACTTCTATTCCTGTTTTTACAAACTCTGTACTAGCCAGCAGTTTGTTACATGAAGTTCTCCATATTTAAGATTTACTATAAAAATTACATAAAACTTTCAAGTAGTAAAGTACAAATATAAACATAATTACACTAGCTTCGGTTGTTAGAAGATAAATTCTGAGGTAGTTGTCTTAACTAATAAGAGCATATCTTCTCAAGTATTAAGAACTTGCTGTAAAATCTGCCTGGTTACACATCCTATACCCAATATCTACAAGAGAGTTGTTTACCCCACTAATGAGCACAGAGCCAGCAGATGTCTAGAACTGACTTGGCAGCTCTGAGCTTTATATCCATATTCCAAGAACCCATTAGCTAAATATAATTTTTAGAAACATAAATGTCAGGATTCTGCCAATTCTTCATCCATAAGAAACCTAGAATTGGAAGGATGTATCAGTATACAGTAGTCCCTGAATTGTAGCTGAAAATGCTGCAGGGCCAGCATTTAAGATCTTTAGATAGTAACATCAATGTTCTCGTCAAAATCTTTACATTTTGCCTCCATTCTTAAAATATCAAATAACTCCTTTATGCCTCAGCTCTCTCTGAAGTTAGAGGAGGGAGAGCAGCCACAGCTTCAGTGACCTCTTCCAACCAGGTTTTCCACTGAAGCCGCAGTATACTCAGCTATAAACAATTAATGACATTTACCCTTAATTTTATGCCTGTGATGCAAGTGTATTTTAAACAGTATTTGTTTAAATACTTCAGAATGTTTTGAACCATTTTCTAGGGGGAAATATGCTTTAAGAACTTTAATGAAAAAAAAAAAACTTCAGGAGAGAAACAATATGTGTCAAATTCCTAATTGCCTAAGAGTATGTCACCACCTGACTATCTAATACTTTACCACAACCATAGTCTTCAATGTAGAAAGCAGTATTAACATGACTAACAGATTTTAATTAAAATAAGGAATCTTCTAAAAACTGATGTCATAAATTAAAATTAAAAGTCCATTAGGGAAAATACTAAGTGGCATCTTTTTTCTTTGTATTTTAATAAGATTTCATGTTAAGTTAGATGAATACAAAATTGTCTTCCTGATTTTATTTTCAGATTTATACAAATAACTTTTCTAAACTATTGCTTAATCATATGGTTTTATTGCTATTCCTTGATGTATGAATTTCTTTTTGAACGTGGATTCTATAACTCTTCATTCACAAAAACCTTGCTGATGTTGCTAATACTCCACATACAGTGCAAAAAGAAAATATAATTTTTAAACAATCAAGTCAGTTAGCCCTAAGAAATTCCAGTTATTATACACAAAGACAAATAAATTATAGACACATAATTTAAATTAGCATATTTGTGGGTTACAGTACACTCATGGTCCTAAGAAACCAGAGAAAGCTCAATTTTAACACTATAATTGAATGCTCTCAATTATAGCATCCAATATCCCTTTTACACAGGAATCATATTTATTTCTCCTAGAAGTCAATGAAGGGACTTAAGTTTATTTCCATAGAGAATTTTGATGCTTTATTTTGTTGTATTATGAAAACAAGTTAGCCTAAAGCAATTTGTCTTGCAGCCTTACATTAGTTCATCTCAGTAAGTAACCCATGCCAAGTGCTTGATTTATTTTTATGTTTGCTCCAAATGAGGTTGCAATGTTTATACCTTGTAATTGCCTTGTTTTACACATTTTTGAATTGTGTTATTTTAAAGTAGCAAGGGCTAGAAAGATAATCTATTTTAATCCCCAATGTTTTTGAAGAATTAATTAAGGCCTTGTGATAGTAAGTGATCAAAGACTACATATCTAGTTACTTGTGGAATTTATATTAGAAATGACGCCCCCTGAATTTTCATACTTCACTTAAAGCATTTTCCTAAAAGGTGAAATAAGAAAAGTTGTTACTAAGATAATAAGAATTGAATGAAAAGGAAGAAAGAAAAGAAAGAAAAAGGATGAAAAAAATGTGAACTTAGTAAAGCTTTAGATCTTTATTTTTCCATTTTTAGATATAAAATTTGAAGCAGGACAATTGTAGCAATTGCATCATAAAGTAAATATTCTATTCTCTTGGCATTTTATCCTTGGGTAAATAAATATAGCCATTATATTTAGATCTTCACCAACCCCACATCAGACAATGGTCTGATCTCCAAAATATATAAAGAATTCAAGAAACTAGACATTAAAATTCTAAATAACCCAATTAAAAACATGGGGTACTGAACTAAACAGAGAATTCTCAACAGAGAAATTTCAAATGGTCAAAAGATACCTAAGGACATGTTCAACTTCCTTAGTGATCAAGGAAATGCAAATCAAAACAACTTTGAGATACCATCTTACACCTGTCAGAAAGGCTAAAATCAAAAATACCAATGATAGCCTATGCTGCAGAGGATGTGAAGTAAGGGAAACACTCATTCATTACTGATGGGAATGCAAACTTCTGCAACTACCTTGGAAATCAGTGTGTCAGTTTCTCAGAAAATTGAGAGTCAACCTACCTCAGGATCCAGCAATACCAATCTTGGGAATATACCCAAGAGATGCTCAAGCATACTACAAAAGCATTTGTTCAACTATGTTCATAGCAGCATTATTTGTAATAGCGAGAACCTGGAAACAACCTAAGTGCCCCTCAATGGAAGAATGGATAAAGAAAGTGTGGCAATCTACACATTAGAGTAGTACTCAGCTGTAAAAAACAATGACATCTTGAATTTTGCATGCAGATGGATGGAAATAGAAAACACTATCCTGAGTGAGATAATCCAAACCCCAAAATATGAATATGGTATGTACTCACTCATTAGTGGACTCTAATCATAAACAAAGGACATTGAGCCAAAAGTTCATGATCCTAGAGAAGCTAAGCAATAAGTTGAACCCAAAGAAAAACATATATAGATCCTTCTGGAAACTGTAAGCAGACAAGATCGCCAGGCAAAAGTTGGGAGCATGGGGGTGGGGGTTGGGTGGAGGAAAAGAGAGAGGGGGAGAGAGAGGAGAGAATGGGAGGGTTGTGGAGAGCTTGGGGGAGTGGGATGGTTGAGATGGAGGAAGGACGGTTATAGGAGCAGTGAAGGAGATATCTTAATTGAGGGAGCTATTTTGGGGTTGGCAAGAAGCTTGGCTCTGGAAGGATTTCCAGGAGTACACGGGGATGACCCCAGCTAGGACCCTGGGTAGTGGAGGAGAGGGTGCCTGAACTGGCCTTGTCCCGTAGACAGACTGATGACTAACTTGAATATCGCCATAGGACCTTCGTCTGGCATCAGATGGAGATAGAGACAGAGACCCACATCAGAGCACTGGTCCAGTTGAAGAGCAGATGGAGGGAGAATATGGACAAAGAAGTCAGGATCACGAGGGATTTGTCCACCCACTGAGACAGTGAGCCTGAGCTAATGGGAGATAGACAGAGACCCACATCGCAGCACTGGACTGAGCTCCCAAGATTCAATTGAAGAGTGGAAGGAGGGAGAATATTAGCAAGAAAGTCATGACCACAAGGGGTTGGTCCACCCACTGAGACAGTGTGCCTGAACTAATGGGAGCTCACCAAATCCAGCTGGACTGGGACTGAATGAGCATGGGATCAAACTGGACCTTGTGAATGTGGCTGACAATAGGGACAGACTGAGAAGCCAATGATAATGGCACTGGGATTTGTTTCTGCTGCATGTACTGGCTTTTTGGGATCCTGTTTTAATTGGATTCATACCTTCCTAAGCCTGGATGTAGGGGGGAGGGCCTTTGACTTCCTGCAGGGCAGAGTACCTTGCCCTCTCTCAGGACTGGAGGAGGAGGGGAGGAAGTGTGTGTAGAGGAGTGGGAGGAAAGTGGGAGGAGGGGAGGAAGTGGAAATATTGATTGGTATAATTTATAAAGTAATTAAAAAATAAAAATTAAAAATAAATAAAATAAAAAAGAAATAAAATACCTCTGTCTTAAAATATATTTATTTTACTATTAATTTAAAAGTTAAGTCATTATATTAATCATGTGCTTGCTTTTGTGAAAGAGGTGACTGCACAGCACAGTAATCACTAATAGATGAGGACTTCACAGCGACCTAAGATTCACAGTACAGAATTTAAAGGAACAGGAATTCAATTCTACTTCTTCCTATATATAGAAAACAGCTTGTTTGAAGCCCTCAAGGGAGGTCCAAAATGTTCTCAAATAGATAAATATCCATCCCAGAATAAACAGTAATGTCTACAAAATACACTGAACCAAAAAATTCTTCACTAAATAATTTTGGATCTATTAACATATATAAATAAAATTATTATATAGGGGTACTCATATCCACAATTTTCTCTCTCGAAAACCCAGTAAGAATAAATTAGCCCTTTATAATTTTAACCTTATTACATGTTAAGTATTTTCATCAGAAAGAATCACCAAATTGTTTTTCATGTAATAGGAAGGAAATCAAAATTCATCATTTTTCTTTATACTTGTTTAACTTTCTATTTTCATTGATGATGGATTATTTTCATATTAAATTTGATGTTTAAGAAAATTGTTGGTGGGTATTGAGAAGAGATATGCCAAACACACACTCTTTACTCCCAGATATTAAAAATAGGTGAAACTCACTTTTAAGAATATCAAAATTATTATTAACCATGTTATAACTAAGTTTATTTGGGTGGTTTCTCTGCCACATAGCTATAAATAACATTAAGTATAATTGTATCATTTCATTCTAGAAGTTTGTGTTAGATTGATGTTTGAAGAACAACTGTACAATAGTGTTATTTTGAGCAAGCAGTGATCATCTGACCTTGCTATATATTCTTTGACTAGTTATATTGAAGATATTATATCCCTGCTAATATTTTCATCTTTACAAACTACAGTATGTTCTGGCTGGAATTATTCAGTCCTAATAGCTTTATCAGCTAATATTATAAACACTATGATTCTTGATAACAGTTTTTCTTTTTTATTTACATTGCTTTTAGAATTTTAATCATGAGTACAGTATGTGCATCATAGACACTCCCCTCTCCATCTGCTCCTAGTTGCTGCTGTTACACATGTATGAATAAAAGCTGCTAAGTTAATTTTATGTTGTTGTTGTTGTTGTGTGTGTGTTAGTTTGTGTGTCTATGTCTATGTATATGTAGGTTTGATGACTCAGATTGTCTATCAGGAGCTTATTACTGGAACAGGCAGAATTTCCCTTTCTCAGTAGACATTAGCTGCCTGTAGCTTATTATCATCTAAAGTTAAGCTTCGAGATATTTCGTCCACTCATGTCAATCAGGGTTGGCCTTATGAAGCTCTTGTCCAGGAGACTATATTATTTAGATTTCAAAGGTTCAAGTCACTATCATATATAGAAGACGCTATATGCTCTGGGTCTCTGGTTCTTACTTTTTCACAATGTCTTCAATGATATTGCCTGAGTCTCTCGGAGGTGAAAGGGCTGTGTTAAAACAGATGTGTCAAATTGATAAAGGAACACCAGAGTCAGTTGTTTTCTGCATTTTGAGAAGTTGTGGGTGGACTTTTTCTGCATCCAAAGGAAGCTTTTGGATGAGGAGTGAGAACTACGCTGGTCTGTGACTGTAAGGATAGATTTTTATAATGCAGTTGGAAATTGAGAAGTTTTAAGAAGGGGCAATAATAAGACTTCTTCTCGAGCAGATGATCACTCCAGCTACAGGCAGTCAGCTAGCTTTACAGTACCAGGCATGATTCCTCTCTTATTGAGTGGGCCTAAAGTCCAATTAAGCTGTTGTTCATTACTCTTAAGTTACAGAAGCTGCAAAGGCAGCAGTGTTGAATATTTTGCCATATTGACCATTGTAATTCATAGGTCACCATCTCCACAGGACTATTGATTGTTTTTCTCCCTTGGCAGCTTGCATAGAACTTTCTTATGCTTTGAGATCTAATCCACAGTAAAGAGGTTTCCAAGTCAGTTACAGCTCAAATTCTCCAAACCCTGTGTTGGCAGTGTATGGTGTCTTCATCAATAAGGTTTTACCATCAAACTCAAGGGTAATGACAACAGCACAGGTTATTCGAGAAATTACTTGTACTCCTCTGTCCAGAGTCTAAGGAGAAGTATCCCATGTCCTGTACCGAAGCTTTTGTCAAATAGTCTATGACTCATGAAGGCATGTATGTGAGAATCATCCCCATAAATGTTTAACATAAATTTGTATGCATATACATGCACACATACTTACATATACATAAACACATATGTATGTAATTTTTCTTTCTCTATTTTTAACAAAATTACTTTATTGATTCTTTGAGAATTCTACATTTGTGCCTCAATTCTTCTCATGTCCCAGTTGCCCCCATATCCTCCCCGTACCCCTGCAGTGCCACAAAAAAGAAAATTTTAAAAAGTCAAAACAACAACAGAACAAGCGTACAAAGAAAAACAAGAACAAAACTAAACAAAATTGAAAATGAACTCTTCACTTCCCTTTTTTTCTGCCTCTCCAACACCTCTTAATTCATTCTAGTGGCATTGGGAGTGGGGTGTCACATAGTTTATGTGAAAAGTGTGTCATTTTTGTCCAATCAGCTTTTTGAAATTGTTCATTACAAGGAGTCACTGGTGTGGTTCAAGGCCTCTGGTTTCTGGTACTCCATCATCACTTGATCTTCACCAAAACCCTCTGGTTATCCCATGGCTGCCCCAGGTCACTTTTAATTAAACATAAAATTATACTTTTCCTTAAGGGATTTCCAATCATCTTTCATGGTCTTTACCTTTCTTCCCATTATTTCCCTCTTTATTGTCCTCTCTCCTTTCATAGCCCATCCTACTCAAATTTTCCTTTAAGAATACTATCAGCATGCACTCTGTGATATTTATCTATGATTATTCTTATGTCTACATGTTAGTATCTCCTTCTGCTATATTAACAAGTTTGGATAATATTTGATTTTTATCTGTGTGATATTAATAAAATTTTGCTGTTAAATTCAAAGCATTACTGCAAATGTCATAATAGTCAGGAAATTTCATTGTGAGTGGCTTTTCAGAGAGTGATGTTTTAGATTTCTTTGGATTGGTATTTCTTGCTTATATCCTTAAGTTACCATCTGAGAAATACTGTTTCAGTTCTTCAATAAGGAGAAAGCAGACCTATGTACCTGCATTACTGAAAAACAATGCAATAAATACTCCAACAACCTCAACTTCAACATCAAGGACTTATCATTGTACATTCAGTATTTCCTTTATTAGTTCTGGGAGAAAGTCTTATACTGAACATGTGTCACGCAGTCAACATCTAGAATAAGTTCCTATGTTTTCGAAAAGTATTACCAAATCTGAAAGGAAAGAAATAGTGGGAAAATGGTTCCAACAAATAACCAGGAGAAATTTAATTTTCAGACAAATGCTTTGTAATTACTCAAAACAAACTGTCTTGACAAATCTGGTGCTTTGCAGACAATGCTGGTCTACTGTTACTAAGCTGGTGATCTTGGGCTTAGCCCTTAGGTTTAACTCAGTGATTCTCAAGCTGTGGGTCACAACCACTTGGACAAACTTCTTTCTCCAAAAATATTTACAATATGATTCCTAAAAGTAGCAAAGCTAAAGTTATAAAGTAGCAATGAAAACAATTTATGGCTGGGGCTCACCACAACATGAGGGACAGATTTAGGAAGGTAGAAAACTCTTCTGGCTAGTGGCAAATAATAAAGAACTGTAGTTTAACAGTGCTGGCAAATGACAAAAAGAGCCACACAGAAATGTGAAGTTACTGCTGATGATCCCAGCTCAGGTCCCAGCCATCATTAACTGCCATTTAAACAAAATACCTCATAACTTGAGTCCCACAGACTTTACGTTTTACCCCTTGAAGGAGGGACAAGTTCTTATCTCTGCTGTGCTTGTCTGACCCCCAGAGTCCACATGTGCAAAGAAATGATTGTTTTATGCCACTGCATTATAGGCAACATTCAAAGCCACATGAATAAATCATGACGGATAAAATTTTCCAGAAAGTATTTGTTGAGAGCCAAATATCAAGTTCCATATAAATAGTATAAAAAAACAGTGAGGTGCTTAGCTCCCTGAGCAATCTGGGGCAGTTTTTCTGAAAGATACATGTGTCCAAATGTATATTATTAATACTGGTATGTTCTATAGTGCTATTGATAACATAATGTAAAAGTGGCCTGAGTCCAATTATTTGTATTTCACATATGCAAAAGATAACAATTTGTTTTAAAAGGCAAATACTAATATAATTGAAGAGTAACTTATAATTGTGTCTCTCAAAGAAAAGCTGTAACACAAATTATATTTTAAGAACATCTACATAGCACAGTCCCATGTCCAATAAACTCAAACAGCTTATAAAAATATTGAACTGCAATGTAGTCTTGTAAACATGCTTTAGATTAAATAAATTCAGTATACAAGTTTGTATGAGGATAGCTTATGCTGTTTTAAAGAAGTATACAAAACAATAACTAAAATTTCATAATAGCACAATGGAGTCATTTTTAATTACTCTCACTTCTTTGGGATTGTTATGCTACCTCTAAAACTAAAAGAATAATTTGCAAAGCAGGTGTAATGGTTCATGGCTGTTATGTATATAATCAATGAGGCAGGATGAGTATGCATTCCAAGCTAGAATTGGGTACATAAAGAGTCCTTGACAGAGCAAAGGGACACCTTAAAGGGAAAAACATGTTCTAAATTAAAAGAACAACAAAAGTCATCTCACTCAAATGTCTTTAGCCTTATATTTTAAAGAAGTTCATTAGTCCATAATTAATGACTTTCAAAAGCCTTCTTGGTTACATAGGTAAATTCAGGAAAATTAGCTTTACCCATGCATGTATGGTTAGAATCTATGAAATTATTTTGTTCTAGCTGACTGAGGGTCTGGAGAAGTTTTCCATTGGGAATTTGGAGAATCTTACTTCTGATACTGTCATAATTACACTGGTTACAGAGTAATTTAGCCTTGCTTAGTGACAAGTGTTAAAGTCAAATGAGTCCTGCAAAATAAAAAATTCTTTCAATAACAGAATTGATACTGGACTAAAATATATACAACAAATGGCATATACATTTTAATTATACAAGATACATGTGTATTATTTGTAAAGTCCATAGATAATTTTTCCAATTTCCAGTACACGTAGAGCAATACTGGACACTGCAAGTACTTAGAACATGGAAGCTCTGTGTGCACAAGCTTTGCTTTATTTATCATTTACGCGGAGACTTGAAAAGAGGCTGCAGATGGAGCAGGCAACAGAACAGATGAGTCAGGATGAGCTCGCACTTCAGAAGACAGCTCTTACTTAAAAGATATACCTTATAAAAAAATAGAAAAAAATTGTGCAAACCAACATTGTACCAATTTGGGCCAGTTCAAATAAGGACTAGGCCATTTGGGAACTTAACAAAAACTGAGGCGATTCACTGAAAGCATTTTGAGGTGGAGTTTAATTTCAGTAGATCTGATAATTTTTATATGTAGGTAAATAAGCAAATACATGTAAATTATATATTAGCAGAATCTTTGTATTTTGGTGAATATTCTGGAACTTAGAAAACAGTGTCATGACCAGCAGAGCTGAGAACCGCGGTGCCTAGACTGCCTTCCCATTTTATATCCAGTGCCTGGGAAACTAGGCAGGTGATGATATTTTGACAACTACTTTTTTAACAGTGAAGGCAGGGACAGATTAAGGCTTCAGCATATCATTAAGTCGAGTACTTTAGGGGAACATAATTGACGGGGGGTAAACAATTTGCTGACTTTACTATGCAATTTCTTATCTTTAAAAATGTGGCTACGACAAAAAGGTGTTTTTTTAATCTATGTAAATAAAATAATAACAGGGTTGAAAAATAAAACAAAATCCATAACAAAGTGTAATATAAAGTAAGACAAATGTAAAACATGCCACCTCTTTGCAATCATTAGGTTTGGAAACTTTACTACTGTTTCTGAATCTGATGATACTGTGACTTTGATGGACTATTGGCAGGACAGTGGGCCTTCTGTGCAGAACAGTAGATATGGTGACTCAGGGACTGTCTCAAAAGGATAGCATTCAAAAGAAGGTATATCAGTTAAATAATGTGTATATAACGGTAATCATATTCTAAGATAATGACTTTGTATTTGAGTGACAAATTTCTATATTGTCTCACTAATTCAATAAAACTCTAAAATAGCACATTATATCTGGGCAGTATATTTTTATTGGTAATAATTTTTTTCTAAACAGTATGTTCTGATTATGGTTTCCCAGCCTCTACTATTCTCAGTTCCTCCCTATCCCTTCTCATCCAGATCCACACTCTAGTTTTGTCTCTCATTAGAAAACAAATAGGCAAATAAGAATAATAAAATAAAACACAACAAGATAAGTAAAAACCAAATAAATCTGAATATGACAAAACAACCAAACAGGAAAAAGAGCAAAAAAAAAACACAAGAAATGCATATATATGGGTTGGAGAGATGGCTCAGCCTTTAAAGGCTAGGCTCACAACCAAAAATATAAGAAATGCACAAACACACACATTGGTGGAGACACCTGGTGTCTTAGTCACTTGTCCTGTTACTCTGACAATGTTATGTAATTAGAGAAAATATAAACATGCTTAATTCAGAAATTTTGTTTTGATACTAGTAAAATAGAAATGTATGCATGCTTTCACATGTCTTAGTTACACAATACATTTGTGTCATTCAATGAAAACATGATCTCTAAAATAGTTTGCTGCCTCTGAATTTGCTTTCAAAGCTACATTCTCTCTTCACTTTTACCAAGGACTGTGAAAAATCTAAAATGATTACTGAGATTGAGTTCCTAAATCTTAGGAGTTTATATTATTATACAAAATACAAAAATATGGATGATTGGGACCATCTGGAGTCCTGGCCTTCAGCTGCTCTTCCCTGTTAGAGATCTTTCCTTTCCTTCTGATTTGAGTAACTGAAAGCTGTGTCATAATTGTTTACCAACTCAGCTTCACGAGCACGTGTTGCCTTGAGGATCAGAGGATAAGGTTTTCACCTGTTGGCCCACCCGACTGTTGGGTATATAAGCCTCCATGGTGCTATTGAATAAGGGGTTTCTTACCAGTGACTAGAAGTCCCTGTCTCTGTCTCTCTGTCTGTGTGTCTTTGTGTGTTTCAACCTCCAGCCCCTTGCCCGAAGCTCGCGAACTCTATGGTTGCGCATAGAGCACAGACAGGTGTTTTGGGCGCTGCAATGGATTAATCCAATACAGATCAATTTTTTTTACTCACAATAAAGGAAGAATATCTTCATCATCACTGTCGTGATCACAAACATACTCTTGATGTAGATACCGTGATCATTTGTCCACATCGAATACTGTACTAAAGGTTACACAATTGCTGAACTGTGAAACTGCATTCAATGAAGTTTTATTTATAATGCTATCTACAAAATATTTTGACTAAATCATGTAGAAATTTTTTAAGCAATAACATGTAAATTTATTCCACCTTATAAGTAACGAGTCATTTAGTTTATCTTTCTTGCTCCAGAATGACCAGCTGTATCAAAACAACTTTGTTTTAATTGAATACAAAATAAATATCATTAACTAGCATTTTCAAAATGTCAAATGGGCAACAATTTATGAGAATAAAAGCAAAAATAGACTAACTTTAAATAAAAATTTGTACAGTTAAATGGATGTGGTTTACTTTTACTCTATGAAATACTTTTAGTTTATATTCAAGTATTCAAATAGAAATTTAATCAAATATACTTTTGCTATGTCTTGTGATGGTCCTACATTGAGAAGCTCTGTGCACTGCTCCAGAAAAATGATGAAGCTGGATTTTACAAGAAAAATGACGTAGATATAAGTTTGTTAGCAATATTATCATTTCAATAACAGTTATCAGGTATACATTTCAAGTATTTTGGTATCAACAATGCAAACCTAGTTTTTTTTTTATAATGAACCCAGGACTAACAATACACTAGGTAGAGAGAAGTGATCTTTAAGTGTGTCTGATAAGAAGGACTTTGTACCAAAAGATCTTGGAAGGAGATATTTCAGAACTTTGGCACCAAAGTTCTTATTTGCACTTCAGAGCCTCTGCATGCTTTCTGTACATTACATTTGGAAAGGTGAAAAAGAAGTCATAGACACAGTGTTATATTCCATCCATATGAGCTATGTCATGACATTGACAATTTAATGTACCTAATATGTGAATTTTATGTGGGGAATTTAATATTACTCTAACATAATGTGCATCTTTACTTCTGCCTATTAGGTTATCTTCACCAAATATAAGTATCTGTATATACTCATAATTATGAAGTAGCAAAATGTTTTATAGAATGCCTATGTCACTCATGTGACAAACACAGTTCTTCATATTGCTGCCCAACTTTGTCCTCATACGGGATTTTCCCGAGGACACTGCAAATTTTCAAAAGTATTTCTGTAAGAAATTTCTTTCTAAATAATGATGTGTTTATTTTATTTGATTTTGAGACAGGGCCTCACTTTGTAGAACACGTTAGCCTATAACTCATTATTTAACATGGATTAGGCCTTAAACAATGACTGTAACTCAGCCTAATAAATGTTGGAATTACAGGTATGAGCTATCATGCCCATATCATACATGTGCTTAAATAGCAATTATGTTTAACTGTTTGGTAAGTTGTGATATCTTTATAGATTTTTTTAGAATAATTCAATAGTTCTACCTATACATCTATTAACGAAAAAATATTTGGTGCTACTGTTCTAATTTTCAACATCTATTAAAAATAACTTCTACTACTAACAATTTAGTCCATAGAACATTATAAATTACTATATACACATAATATATACTATGTGAATCTGTCTAACTGGGAGTCATCATAAGAGTAATCTTTGTTCATCCTAAGGACAAAGTTCACAGTGGGACCCATTTGTGCTTCAGGATTAAATCCCATATTTTTGGAAACATAATAAGCTTCAAAGTATTTACACGTGGGCTTAGATATTCTTCTATAGTTGAATATAAAATGTTCCAATTTAATAAAGCAAGAAATCACAACTATCAAGCTGATTTATATTAGTACATATTTGTTATTAGAGACTATGCTACATTTATTTAATCATGATTTGTTTTATATTATACCTTAAAATATATACATACAACAGAAAATATATTTCGGTCTAATCTTCAATGTAATGTTTTATCCAGCACAAAAAAATTAGGGAAACTCCTTGCTCACCGAAAAGAGGTGTATAATTTCTAAGTAAAAAACCTCAGAGTAGCTATATTTGAGTTTTTAGATTGTTTTTATTTTGGCTGTTGAATTTTACTTACAATTTTTGCAGGCTAAATCATATACAAGTCAATCATTTCCTTAATTCAGATATTAAAGTTGATGGTATGAAAATATTTTTATTGTCCCCAGTAGGTCACTGAGTTGGTATCAGCATAAAGGCTCATGCAGGTGTGTATATCTGCAGTGCAGACTTAATCTTTAAGATCTGATGTTTCATGACATCTTTGAGGATCAGAATTCTTTATTTGAGTTTCTTCTTTCTTGACCTTAGAGAATGCAAATTGCTTCTGTAAATGGATTAATTTACTTTTCTGCCAGAATAATATACTTGAGATTTTCCCCATCCTTGAAACATGCTGAGTATAAAACAATATAATCCTTGTTTTTCCCCAAAGGAATTAATTGCAGGTTAAATCTCCACTCTTTTCACCATTTTACAAAGCAAATAGCATTGAGTACTGTTTTTTTCTACGATAAGTAAATAGTAGGGCTGGGTTTTTGTGTCACATATCTTTCACTTAATAAAAATTTAATCATTTCTTACCTGAAAGCAGATCACATATATCTTGAAGAACAATGTTCTGAAAGAATACAAAAGAATTCTGAACAATATAGCTCTGAAAAATGGGACGTGAATGTCTTTATGAATATGGGTATGACTCAAATAGACAAGTGCTGATAAATCAACATGAATATTGCATCTGGTTCTTTGAGAGGCTTATAATTTTGAAACTGTCACATGTCAGCAAATATGACAACACTGCTCAAAAACAAAATGGAAGTGTATCTCTGCTTAGCAACTGCCTCCAGTTCACACAGGATTCCAATGGCTGCATTTTATCTTACTATTTCTAGATATTATTTCTTTTTTATTTAAAATAGATTGTTTTTCTCACATAATATATCCTGATTATGCTTTCCCCTTCCTCTACATATCCCTGTTCCTCCCTACCTCCCTTTCCATTTGGATCCACCCCCTTTCTGTCTCTCATTAGAAAACAGTCAGGCTTCTAAGGGATGAGCCTAAAATAAAATAGATGCTAAAACAAAACATCATCATATTGAAGTTTGATAAAGCAAACCAACAGAAGGTATAGAGCCCAAGAATAGGCATAGGAATCAGAGACACCCACTTATTTTTGCACTCAGGAATCGCATAAAAACACTAAGCAGGAAGGACCTGGTGCAGACCTGTGCATGCTGATTTAGTCTCTATAACTTCATATGATCTTTGCTCATGTTGATTGATAGGGCCTTGGCATACTGATGTCTTCCATCCCCTTTGACTCTTACACTCTATCTCCTTTTCCACAGGGTTCTCTGTGCCCTGATGGGAGCTAGTTGATGGAGATATCCCCTTTAGTTTAGGCCTGAATGTTCAAGGCAGATTTATAAAAAAAATAGTTTTATTCATACAAAATAGTTTACACTTAAATCTTTTCTGAGTGAATAAAAGTGAATATATAAAAAATTAGAATGCATATATGTACGTTTATTTTGTAGGAATATATATGGTTAAGTTGTTTTTATAAGTTGTTTAATTAATGTTATTATAAAGTTTATGAATTAATCATAATCCAGCTCATAGATTAATTTACTTATATTCCTGAATAATGTACTTGAATAATGAAGTTTTCCCTATCTTCTAAAAATTCAAGAAACAGTATCAAAGTATTTCTAAACATATGACACATGCTCTAATATGGGGAAAAATCTTGTCAATATTTTTTTTATTAAAAAGACACAATCAGTAAGACAGCCATCATCTGAATAGGGTATCCATATTAAATGACGCTCTGCCATGTCGTATTCGAAGAGTGAAGAGGAGCTAGAGGGGAAGCTGAGTATAATCAAGTGTTAGAGCTACTTTGAAGTTCAGACATTGCATTCTGCTATGAAATTTAGCATGAATCTTGGAAAATGACCCACAGCTTTGCTTCTGTTTGTTATTCCCTTCATTTTCTTTCCATTAGAATCATTCCCTTCTAATATGATTTTAAGTATAGCTTCTGACTGTTTCATTGTTTATAATAAATTGTTTCAAATTTAAGGTTCAAATAAAACATAAAGACGTGAGTTTAAATGTTCATTTATAAATGTGAGGCTGAAATTATGTTAATTATTTTCCACTGAGACTATGCAAAAATGGAATTATTACATATAATTAAACCACCAGCATAGTCATTATGCACTCTGAAAAGATTAGACAGAACTTCTTGTGGTGTGCTCATGTAGATTTTTATTTTACACCTGAGTTAGTAAACTAAATTGGATTTATAAGTGCCTATGTCATTAGTCAATATCAGTAACACTGGTAAAGTGAGTAACAAAATCAGATTTCACTACTGTAAACACTGGCATACGAACTCCATCTTTGTAGATGTGATTTGCATACATTTAAATTGGCATGGACATCTTTGAAAAGCTGTGTATGAATTCAAAATGACTGTGAAAGTAGCCACCAATTAGACAGCGTCATCACACTTGCATGTTACATTTCTCTCCATGAGAGAGAGCAGCTTTAGATTCTGGCCGGTCGTTGCTCCTGTCTTTTTTCCTCTGATTGACTGTAAGGCATGGGCTGAATTCCCTTAACTAGAATGTGAACCACATACAACTCTGTGCATCGTCAAAATGCCTGGAAACCCTGCTTCATTTCCAGAATTTCTGGTAAAATATGGAACCCTTTGGTCTTAAACCTAACCCTTTTAAGGTTCCTGACACAACCATTCCCTATCTGAACCCTCTGTCCACTTGGAAAATATCCTCTCTATGCTATAGAAATTCGCTTCACTTTTCTCTAGTGCCGTCAATAAACCTTCAAATAACCCCTTCCTGTTGCCTTTGGAGATGGATTTTTTTTGTTTAAATCCTCACTCAAGACAGTCAATCTCCGTCTCTTCAATAGCGAAAACGATAACGACATTAACTAATGCATTCCAGAAATTACAATGCCGGTGATAAGGTCTCCACAGTGAGACCCAATAAATACTGTTAAGTTTAGCCTAAAACCATTCTTCTGCCTTTTCGCAGGTTTAGCCAGTTCTTACACCTTTAAGCAGTGAGGGAATTTTTGTTGTCTACTAACCCCCTCTAGCGCCGAATAGGCTGCACCCGAGTCACAGCTGCTGCCAGATCGCGGGGCTCCACCAAGCTCAGCAGCGCTCTAGGGCCCTGCCCTCCGTGCACCGGTCTCCGCAGGCAGCAGGGCGACAGCTCGGAGACTGCAGGTGGCAACACCCCTTCCCATCAGCTAATCCTGTTCCTCTGCCCAGGGTGGGATCCACCAAGTAGCCAGTGCAACGGTTTATGAGCGTCCGGAACGGGGAGGCAGTGCATTCTGAGAAGGGGCGTCTGGATGAGAGCGCACCAGAAGCCGCGCGCGCTCTGCTTCGGACTTGGCCACTCAGAGCTCAGCTCTTGGGCTGCTCTCAGCTTTTAGCCCCGCCACAGCCGCCTCCGCGGAACAGCGGACTGTCGAGGTCCTCGGAAGCCAGGCATCAGGGCTGCCATGATAATGCTGGTGACCTCCCTGACGAAGTCACCCCCATATGCTGAGGCGAAGACCTAGGAGAGCCAAGGTGCCAGGCACCAGTCTACTTCCAGCCTGCAGAGACTCCTCTCTATCGCTTCTTCTATCGCTATGCTTTCAAAGGACTTGGAAGAGGAGAGGTGGCCAGAAAGCTTGTTGGTTCGCTCTGGTGGCCAAGTTTGAGAGGCTGGCACTCAGACACTTCAGAACTGACCACTACCATCGCCAAGCCGTGCCCAGGGAGCTGACCTGCAACCTTCACCCCTTCCAGCGGGAGAAATGTGGCGAAAGGGAAGGTGGTGTCCAGAGCTGACAGTCTAACATTACATGGGGGAGGAGGGACGCAAGGGATTGGGGGACTAAGGTAGCTTCAGAGAAACCCAGTAAATAAGCCTCTGCCACAACCGGCGGGAGGCGCATATGCCACCTAAACGGTGGTGTCTACGACTTGACACTCAGACCAGGTCACCCAGTGAAGAGGCTGAGCGCTCAGTCCGCTGCTCCCTGGGACCACTTGATACCCCGCGGAGCCTCATTGCTGGGTTCCCCAGACACCAGCCAAGGGAAAGTTCTGGTCGCCCAGGCTACCCTTGCTTTTTGCTGTGCCCCCGCTGCTCTGGGCTCTGCAAGTGTCAACTTGGGTGCAGAGAGACGTTTGGGTGTCCGGAACTGCACCTCCACTACCCGTCTGGACATCCCTATTAACCCCCAGTACTCTCTTTCAGGCATCCTCCCCCCACCCGTCTTCCATCCCCTCCCCCAAACTATAGCCTGAGCTCGCTCTTGTGCGCGCGCTCTCTTGGGCCCAAGTGAATAGTCCTCGCTGGAGCGGGACACGGAGGTGGATGCAATTCCCCTCGCCTCTAGCCGCCCGGAGCTCCCCGGCGGCGCAGGCAGCATCCTCCTCCGAAGCAGCTACTCCTGCACCTGGACAGCCTGGACCCTCGTGCCCTGCTCACGGGGCCTCGCGCGGGGGGCGCCCCGGGACTTCCCCTGCGGGCCGGGTGGAGGAGGAAGAAGAGGAGGAAGAAGAAGAGAGCTTGGGCCAGGACTCCCACTATATCAGGAACACCTGGCTGCATTACTGCCACTTCTTTTTAAAGGAGAGGAGAAGAGAGCCAGTGAGAGCCATGGGGGGCTGCGAAGTCCGGGAATTTCTTTTGCAATTTGGTTTCTTCTTGCCTCTGCTGACAGCTTGGACAGGCGACTGCAGTCATGTCTCCAACCAAGGTAAGGGACAAACCAAAGGGCTGGGGCAGGAGACTGCCTTGCGAGTGTCCACTATTGCAGGTAACTTTGTGCCTGGGTCAGCTCCTCTGGACTTGACACACTGTGATGTGTAGGATGTTTCCTAATCTGAGAGCCCTGATTGCATTGCCTGGGTCCAGCTTCCCCTGGAGTGGAGCTCTCTTCCCTTCTATCTAGAATTCTTCCCAATGCTTGAGCATCCTCAGCACATGGGTTGCTTAGTGGCATTTGTCTCACTGCTTCCTATTGTGTAGTCCTCACTGGAGGTCAACATACGTGGCACAGACGTAACTGATTCTTGGAGAATTTTTCTCAAAACAGCAGTGTGTGGATTTTCCTTCATAGCTTCTTGACAGAAAGGTCATGACTCTGGCTGTACCTATACACCTGTAACCAATGATCAACCTGTTTTCTCTAGTAACTGTGGGTAGACCTTACTCAGTTTCTTAACTTTGTCAACAATTCACTTCTTCAAATTATTCTTGCAACAGATGCTCACATATCTGTGTTACTGTTTCTATTTTTGAGAGACCTGGGCAGATGAGTGAGTGCTAAATCTGAAATTTCAAGTTATGAATATCCTATTCATAAAGTCTAGTTGTTATCGGATATTTAGAGGACTTTTACCAATGGGGTAGTAGGAAAGTGAAGGCAGATACTGTGTGGAGAAAAACGTTGAAAAGCATGTAAAATATTTGAGTATTCTTTCCTTTCACTCAATTTTTCATGAAATATATCTCTTCAGATTTCTGCTATGAATGTTTAAGGATATAGAAAAACATCATCTGCATGTATATATGGCTTTCACTCTAAGTATCAAACAACCATAAAAGTTTTCTAGCAATACCTGTCTGGATGCTCTCACTGACATGGTGAGGATCACCAATATGTCACCTGTTAACAAAGACACTCTACACAGACTTCAAGTCTAATGCACTTTTGATCAATTACACTTGCCATTTAACATGTAAGATACATGCGTAATGGTCAAGAGAACAATTTCTGAAAGTACAAATAGAGGTCAGATGAGAGAGTGGACTTTGTGTTTGATAGGAGGTTGAGAGAGAAGGCAAGCCAAAGACCAAAGCCTTACTTTTGTCTTAAAAGTATGTGGCCATATTACTTTATCAAGAAATGAAGCAGTCATTCAGAAAATATTCACATACACCTGTTGATAAGTAATATTATTGATATGTTTTACATACTATTTTTTATCTGAAGAATATGCAATCACAATTATTTATCATTTGGAAAACATATTTATATTATCCCTGTAACACTGACATGTCATGTAAGTGGCAGCAGCTATAATGCCATACACATCCACAGAGGTATAGTTTCAGACTTGTCCCTCATCAGTCTTCAAAGATTATTGTTATTAAGTACTCAGATGTAGTTTAGTTTACTTACGTGGAAATAAAATGACTGTTGAAAATGATATGTAGTTATTTATTTGACAATTTTTTTGGAAGGAAAACAATTTTTAAAAATGAGGAAGTCAGGTATGTATATAATACCAATATTATTGTCTATGGAAATGAAAAGTGTATGAAGTTTGTGATTCATGTTCACTACAAAGTTTGAAGTGATTACAGGCTGAATTTTCCTGAATAGTTAATATCTATAGTACCTATGTAAGTCAGCACCAGTCCTAGGCCCTGGCTTTATTCAGATATATAAAACACATATAAATATCCCAAAACTAAAGTGCCATTCTACTAAACAGGACATATACAGCTATGACTTTATGAACATTTATATCAAATGCCAAAAACGACTGGAGGTGGTGTTTCTAACCTCTTAGGTTAATTTTCTTCTTTCTATTAATGAATTTCTCATTCTTTTTAATGATTTTTTTTTTACCTAGAGTAAATAGGAAACCTATGAACCTTATTGTTACTTTTAATTTGTGTAACTTAGTGCTTGGGAGTATTTTCTAGCTAACCTATCAACTTAACAGGACCATTAAATATCACTCAATAAAACTTTTAATTTGAATTTGTGTTACTATACTAAAATTGCAAGTATAAAATTATCAGTAGCAAAATAAAGTTTGATAAAATTGAGTCTTTTCTCCAATACAAAGTAACAAACTATGTTCATATTTTCCTCAGTAATAAATGGTTATTTGTCATACTGTGATAATTATAGGTTTAACCTCACAGATTGAAAGAATACTAAAATAATCAGGCAAATTAATAATAAATTATCAATATTCTATAGATTACTTATCTGATATTTTAGAGAAATATTTCTTAATTTGTAATTTTTTATGAGACAGCAAGCTGAACATTAGTGCTTGTCTATCTAATAGGTCGAATGTGACAGATTATATGAAAAGCACAAAAGATTCAAGTAAAATTTGCATTTAATTGTAATATATAAAAATAAATGTCAGAGATGTGATTAACACTTATTTTTTAGAAGATTCTTTTCATATTGCTTATAATTTTATTTTTTTGAAACCTGCTATTTTATATGGAACAAATTTTCATTTTTCTATAACCTTCCTTCTTGATTAAGGGCAGTCACAAAATGAAATGTCATTGCTCTGTGTCTATTTTTGCCAAATGATTATATATAAAATCCTTCATGGATGAATAGACTGCATTCACCCTCTGACCTCCTACCCCATCCCCAATCTTCTACACTAAGACAGGGTCAAATAATGATGCTGACAAGAAGTGGGCTACCTCCCTCTTAAGATGGACTAAGGGGAAGCTCACTCTAGACAAGGCTTCTTGTCTTTGACCTAGATGTAAAACTATGTGCTGTAAAGATAAATAGATTAGATTGACTTTCTTTCTATTTCCCAGTGCTCTTTGAATCAATGTGAACGTAACGGTGCTTCCCATATCACTTCCTCTGATTAAGTGGAAGCACGAGTTCTGTTAGACTGTCTCTCAGATGCCATTATTTCCACTTGTATTATTTTTGAGGTATTGGTATATTTTATTTAAATTCATATTTTAATCTCTGAAGATGTATAACCTTGCATCCCCTTACTACTGAATGGAAAACCTAGTCTTACTTCATGTGTAAATTAACCAAGTGTAACAATTATAATAGTTACTGGTCATCAGGGATCTATTTATTCAAAGATTACTCTTCCTTAGCAGGGTACCATACAGTCTGAATGAGTTGATGCATCTGTTAGGGTGCTCATGCTATAAAAATAATCAATTGCGTACAAAATAATTCATTAAGTCAACTTGTTCGGCTAGATGAAGCAGTGGATTTATCACTATTATGTGATATTATATGTATTGTGTGATATGACTTGTTATAAGACAACAATGGACAAGCAGAAAAGTAAGGTTGCCATGGTCCTAGTTGATTTTTTTAATTTATTGATTATGATAAAAAGATAGCAATAAATTTGAAGCTATATGTAAATATAAGTAAATATGTTAAAAGAAAATATCTCCCTAAAATCAATGATCTAAAATTAGTTGTAGTATCAGAAACATCATTCACAAATTGTTAAAACTGAAGAAATTAGTTAGTATAGTTTTTAAAATTAGAAAAATTAGATAATTTACCAAAAATATTTCTGTAAGATTCTTCAAAGTAGTAACTATTTTCCCAGATAAACTATTTATAGTTGTAGGGTTGTTTGAGATTATTATCATATGTCCTTTTTTGACACAATTATATGTAAAACCTAGTATTTGATTTTATTTTAAATAGGAAGTTCAAGTTGTGGAGTTATTAGGAAAAACATGCAATATAAAAAATACAATATTTTTAATGGTTCCAGTGTGCTCATCAGATTCTGTATATTATTTGCTCTAAGTTACAAATTAACTCTATCTGAAAATCTTATGGCACAAAAATAGTAACATGTTCATTAAAGTTATATCCTTTAGAAGTAAAATAAATAAAATTATTAAATACTAATATAACACGTTGTTGATTTTCAAATGGAGAAAATGCTCTTTCTGAAGATATAAAAGAACATGAAGTATACAATTTGAGGCCAAGAGACTTCATAACAAATTTTGCATTTGACAACAAAACCATTCTCTATTGCACCATCTTTTATATTTAACTACAAAATTTTTATCTCTTACACAATCATAACAACCACTTTCCTGTCAGCCCACCCAAGCATTTCTACTATATATTCCATTAGTTGCAAATAGAAAAAAAAAAAACCATTTCTACTTGAAACTCAACTACAGTGCAAAAATCATAGATGTTTCCTTCCTTTGGTTTAAAATTTCTTGGCAGTCTAAACATGGTAGAAATCAATATGCATAGCTAAATAATGAAAATGATGTGTGTTTGCCAGTCATTTAACTAAATGAGAAACCAAATTAATAACATGTCTACAACAATTGAATAAACTTAACACTTACATATATTAATTATATAACATCAATGCCTTAAATTTGAAAAATATATTGCTTTATCACTGCTTTATCCTGAATATTTTGAATATTGTTTTTAGAATGTAAAATTTAGTGACTGAAGAGAGGGCTCAGGGATAGAGAGTGCATGGTAAAGGATAGGACTTTGTTTTGATTACCCACATTTGGTGACTTACAACCACATGTGATTGCATATCCACTGGGATTATTCTTTTGGCCACCTTGGCCACCTACATGCGCACACATATACATATCCAGACATATACACATAAAAATAATAGTAAATTAATTTTAAAAACCTCAAACTTTCAAAAAATAGTAGACAATATATATAAACAAAAACAATAAAACAAAACAAAAAATAAAATTTAGGTGCTGAAGAAAAAGTGGGGGTGGTGGGCATATTATGTTTTCCCGTACAATCTGTTAAATAGTAAAAACACAAAAAGAAAGAAAAAAGAGTCAGACAAAGCAACTAAAGCATCAGAATAAAAAGTCATAGGGCAATGAATTGTTTTAAATGAGGCTGTTGAAAAGGGCCTGTGTTGAAGTGCAATTTAAGCCTCATCCTCAGGGAAGAAAAACAAATAACTTGTTCTGAGCAAGAAGTACACTTATGCTACAGGGAAATCGTTTGTGAAGAACTGTGCTCCACAAATATGAAGAACTGAGTCCAGTATGACTGGAGCTTACTGAGCAAAGAAAGAAATTGAAATAGTGTAGCTTGAAAGGTGGCAAACAGAATTAATGAATGGAAAATGAAATCATGATAAGAAGCCACGCTTTAATATTATCTCAGATAAAATGGATGGCAAGGGAACTTGGGTCCATCTCAAGTGGAGAGAGCTGGCTGGAGGTGTGAAAGAGCAGAAAGAGGAGTCTGGCTATTGTTCAGGAGAATGACTGGGAAAGCCTGGCCTAGAGTACTGGTAATAGAGACAGAAAGAAGCAAATAGGTATTGAAGAGTTAAATATTGGGAAAACATTATCCCTACAAAGAAATAAATATAGGTGTATTCAGCATACTGATTTTATTTTTTGAGAATCTGAATTATATATTGTATCATACCCCATTAAATGGTCTTAATTTGTGATTATTCATAATCAGTAGGTGAAGGGAATTCATAAAAACAAAAATACCTCACAAAAGTACGTAGCTCATTTCCCATGCTTTCCAGTTCAAGCTGTCTAGTATAAAAGGATTCATAGGAGATTAAGCAACACTCCTCCACCGCCTCTGCCTCAGCCCCTGCCTCAGAGTTCCTGCCCAGTTTTTGTTCCTGTCCTGACTTCCTTCAAAGACAAACAATGATATGAAAGTATAAGCCAAACAACCTCCCCAAAAGAATTATCATAAAAATTCACAATGATATAAATATATTTGATATATTTATAGCTTGCATAATGATATAAGTAAATGTATTAATGGATTTGGTGATGAGGCCTCCATGTAAAAGATGTTCTGTGTCTCTCCTTTAAAACTTTTATCTAATCTTAGTAAGATTTTCCTGTTTCAAAATACTGTACATGATGCTGATACATCAAATGCAATGTACTTATTCTTTTTCTTTACCACAGCTGTTTGTAGTTATTTGTGTGGTGTGTGTGTGTGTGTGTGTGTGTGAGAGAGAGAGAGAGAGAGAGAGAGACAGAGAGAGACAGAGACAGAGAGACAGAGACAGAGAGACAGAGAGAGAGACAGAGACAGAGAGACAGAGAGAGAGAGAGAGAGAGAGAGAGAGTAGATGATGATTCAAGTAGTCTTGGTCATCTACATAGGACAACATAGTTTTACAGTCTAAGTTTAGGGAATGAAAAGCAATAGAGTTGTTTTAAATGCATCTGTGTGTTTCAATACTGTTTTAAAAATGAAAATTCCAACTAATATTGCACATAAAAGAGAAACAATAGTTTTAAATATTCTCCATGAGTCTCTTTTCTGAATTGAGTATAAATAAAGAATAACACATGGGAAGACAGTGTTTAAGATCTGGAAAAAGGAATTTAAAGGTATATGATATGTGGGAACAGGGACAATGGAAGACTCTTCAATAAATTTTACATAACTCAAACCATTTCTGAGCTGTTACTTACCTTTTAATGTGAGATGCCTTCTAAAAGGTCATTGAAACAATGATTAAAATCACACGATAGTAAAAGAGACCATACTTATTTAAAAACAAAAAAATAGAAAGCAGAAAATTTCTAATTTAAACACTTCAATATATTTGATGATTATTTTAAAATTCATACTATGAACTTTAAATATTTGTGGTATTTTAAAATACAACCACATGTAGTAAATCTTTATAGAATGACTGAAAGAGTGATTACTTTTGAATAAACAACATGGCTTCTTATATGATACAGAATTTTAGTCTTTAAATATATACGTTCAAAAAAATGTCAAAGTTTATTCTTTTCACCATACTTCCTAAAGGCCTGCTACCTGATAGGCAGTGTCCTTGCTATATATGAAGGATCCAGGACCACATTGCATATTGGAATGTCTGAACCAGTATAAATGTTTAACCTGTCCTCAAATTTGGCAGAAAATTTTGCTTTTTCAATATTTGAATTGATAATCTGGAACATAGTATAAAATCATGTTGGTCATATGAAGTGTGTATCATATGACATACGCACATAAAAATACAGACACATAAAAATACAGACAATAAAATTATTGGTTGATGTTCAAATAAAAATATGTACCATTTTCTGAAAACTTAATCTATCATTTTAGTATAATTTATGTCGATGTTTAATAACTAAATCATGCAATAGACTCAATATATAAAGTGTAGGGATCATATGAGTAGCTGTTACTGCAATGATGAAAATCAAATATAGGTAGTTTCCTGAAATCCTATTACAAAGGGTGTGATATTGCTTTGGGAACTTTTTACTTAATTTTAAGAGATTCGATGTTAGTTTAACATATTTCATTGTAAATAAGACCCTGCAATACAACAGAATAATCAAATTCTATCAGCAGTTTGTGAGCTGTATGTGTTGTTTCTTAAGATAGTCTACTTTTAATTTTATAGCTCTATAGATGCTTAACTCAATTATATAAAAATACAGAAAATTAATTTATGATCTTACAGTGTTATGTATATAAAACTTAAATATATCACAAATTTATGACTTTTATAGATTGATATTGAAGTGAGCTTTTGTTGATGGGCTATTAAGCTGTTTACTCTTGTGTGTTCATTTAAAAGGATATTTATTTTAAAATGGCAATTTGTTATGTAAATTGTAAATTTGTTATGTAAAATGTAAATTTCTACTTCCAGATAGCAGTGGACATATTTTTTGTTTGTTGGCTTTTTTGTTTGTTTCAGCTTTGGAGAAAAAAATAGCGTAAAAATGCAAGCTTTAAACCCGTATTCTGAAAAATATTTACAGCTAGTTTCTGAGGACACTGCTGAAATCCTCAGCTCCTGGCCTGTGTGCTGACCTGCACTTGATGAACATACTTGGAAATAATTGTGCTTCCTCACATTCTGTTACAAGTTTTCAGGTGTTAAAGTCAAATTTTTGATCCCTGGAGATGTATAATATGGACTTGAAAAATCGGTGTGAGGGATATAAAATGACTTAATCTGTTATTGTCTCTTGTAATTTCTCATAAAATTATGAGCACAGGTATGCAATGAAAAGCACTTTATGCAAATATGCATAATTCATTTAGTGCATCCATCTGCTAATACCAGGTCAATTATGTGTTCTCTGGAGTAACTGTGATATATTCTGGAACTTGGATTTTGTGGTAGGCAAGCACAGCAAATAGAAACACATTATGTTACAGTACTTAGAGCACAGCATCTAGAATAAGAATACTTGTAATTCATATTTACAGAGCACATGATTAAAGGAAAACAACATATAGAAATTTAGATGCCAATGATAATTGTAACTCTTTTTTATACAGTTAATAAAGTCCATTGTATTTTGGTTGTGAGCCTAGCCTTTAACAGCTGAACCATCACTACCGCACAATGGGAGAGGGTTGAAGGTGAGGGAAGAGGAAGGGATGTAAACATAAAAATGTATAGCTCAATAAAATCAATAAAATAAAGTCCATTGTAATCTAGAGAGTAAGATGTCTTGTGTGATATATTCCAAATAAGAACTGAGAATAACTGAATGTATACTTCCAAGTAAAATCATGTTGAATCATATTTGATGAGACCTTGAATCTTCTTTAATGTTACTGTGATACTTTAATATCAAAAGATTATTTAAATTAGATCCTAATTAAAGACTTTATAAAAATTATCTAAGAAATGATATCTCGCATCCCTCCTAAATTAACCTCATGGTGCTGGGGCAATAGTAATGAATGACCTGGCCTGATTAAGGGCACTCTGAAAATAAGCCTGTTGGTTATAGATTCTCCATGGGGTGACATATGCTGAATAAAATGTTATGATCTATGACCCTTCATTTCTGAAACTATAAAAGTGTCTACTAATGAAAATCACCTTAGTTAAAAACTTCTGTTATAAATACCTTTTATCCTTTATTTCTTTTAAATTAAAATGTACTTAGTGTTTGTGAATGAAAATAGTCACCAGTAAGCGTGATGAATAAAAGTTGAAGAAACTGCTAGATCTGATCATTCAAAATCAAATCTGATTGTAACACTTTCTACATGAAAATGTGTCTCTATGATCTACTTGCTACCTTGCAAGAAAAATGTTATGCTATCTGTTAATATTTTAATTTAAAACCAGCATTTAGTAGAGGAAGTTCACTAATGCCTTGACTATTTCATATGTTCCATTTAATGAAGGAATAGTTGTAAAGAGATCTTATTTTTTATTTAACAAACCCCAAATATTGGGAGTTCCATGCTTTCAATACAAAATACTGCCTACCATGATTTTAAAGCAAGTACCGTTTAGCAGCTCCAATATCATTGTGATTTTTATGACTGTACCAGAATTATAGTTACTAAGAGGGCAGTAATTTATTGTCTTACAATGTTGCTCTATAATAACTTCATTTTATAGATTACACAAAATGTGGTACATTCACTTTCTTAAAATAATACTTTGCTGGTTGGTTTAGTGTAAAGTACATGTGTAAGAATTGTTACAACATTCACCAGTTTATAACCAGAAATCTTTTGATTGATATATTGTTTCTGGAATTTTCAAGAATCTTATTAGCTTAAATGATGACTTTAAATCTAAAAATTTAAGTGTTAGCATTTTAAAGTTTTAATAGGCTTATTAAAGCTAAAGTGATACTATTTCTTTAAAAATGCTACCAAGACAGAAGTTTCCATATATTTCTATTATGAGATTCTGTAGTAATTGTCTATTGGCATGCATAGCAACCTTTAAATATGTAATGTTTTAATTTTTTGTTACTTAGATACAAATACTGCGGTTCTTAAGACGCATTCATATATCTTGTGAGAGTTTTGTTAGTTTTTTTAAAAGTACATATCCAAATTTAAATTGCAATATTTGCACTATGCTTCTTAGTGGAACTGAGCACAGGGACTGTAAACTTTATACTCCAGTCTTCAAAGTCAGAGAGATTAAGATGATAATTAAGATAAGCTCACGCTGATGAAAGAGACAGCTCATTGGTTAAGAGAACTGACTTCTCTTTCAGAGAACTGACTTCTCTTTCAGAGAACCTGAGTTCTGTTCCCAGCACTCACATAGTGGTGCCAATCACCCTTACCTCCAGTTGCAGTGGATCCAGCATTCTCTCCTGACCTCTGCAGACACCAAGCATGTACATGTGCACATACATATATGAGGGAAGATGGTGACACAGAAAATAAAATACAACTAATGATTTAGTCAACAAACATATGTAAGCATCAAATTATATATACACCTAAGCATTTGTATTTAACTGTTCTAATGATTGGGACTCTTTAGAAAAATTAAAAGTTCTGTGCTCAAAGATATATAAATTAATATACAAAGACAATGAAAACATGGAGTCATTTAATAGGGGCTTGATTATATATTGGACATAAGCTTGTGACTATTTGAATAAAATCTATCTTCACTCTAAGTCCATTGCCATAAAAACGGATGTCTATATGACATCAGTGCACTAGAGATATGTATAACAAAGGTCAAAAGAAGTGATATAATGTAAATTTTACTCATAAGGCATTCTTGTTATGTATAGGATGGGGTTGTGACTCATTAATCAGAATATTCAACTTCATTACCTGAAATAAGACAATTAAGCTAAAACTTTTATAATCATCCCAATTTTTAAAGAATTTTGAGTTACCATGTCAGCAGTTAAAGATTAAAATTTATTGTACCTTTAAAGTGAGTCTTTATGATGTAAATGGTTCTGTGGCTTACCCTGAGGTGGAGTTTATTACTATATGGTATGATTTGATTTTTCTAAAATTTTAAATCTAAATTCTCATAGCTTTTATTTTAATTCTGGGACTAATTTCAGAATAGAGAAAACACAAATTTCATATATTAGCAAGTTAGTTGTAGACCAGGCTGTTCCTTGCCTACCTCTTTACATGATGACTGTGTAATTGGCAATATCTGAATAGTTTTTCATTGTATGGAATTTATTTAAAAAATGTCCCTTCACTTCTGGGGAGATGCTTGCATGAATAAGTGCTTTCCAAGCAAGTATGAAGACTCTCTGAGTATAAGGACTTCATAATCCATGTAAAATCTAGGCCTGGTGGTACATCCATCCATAACTCCAGTGCTAAGAACCAGAGATAGACAAATCATGGGTCTCACTTGATAGAGAGCTACAGGTTTGAACCTGATCCTGACTCTTGATGAAAGAAAGAAAGAAAGAAAGAAAGAAAGAAAGAAAGAAAGAAAGAAAGAAAGAAAGAAAGAAGAAAGAAGGGAGGGAGGGAGGGAGGGAGGGACGGACGGAGGGACAGAGGGACGGAGGGAGAAAAAAGAAGAAAGATGGATGGATGGATGGATGGATGGATGGATGGATGGATGGATGGAAAAATGGAGTAAAGTAAAGGAGGGAGGGGGTGGGTTGGTCAGGAGGGAGGGAAATAAGGAAGGAAAGATGGTGAAGAACAGCAGAGGAAAACATCTAAACATCCATAAGACTTCACCTTTGTATACACAAACATACACACACTCTTAAAAAATAGATCTCTTCAAGCCAGAGATAGTTGTTTAACCCCAGCTATTGGTAGTGGAGACAGGAAAATGGAACTAATGTACTGCCAGCCTAGGTTACAGAGTGAGGTCCTGTCTCCCTCAAAAACAAATAATTAATTCTTCAAAATCTTGTAACCTGCTTTCATGTTTTACTTTTTGCTGCTTCATTGCTACATTCTCTTTCCTAACATTATTAAGCATTTAATGCTTAGCAGTATCTTAGAAAGTTTGATTTACAGGCATTTTAACTTATTTATTTAAGAAGTTAACTTATTGCCAGGTGGTGGTAGCACATGGCTTTAATCCCAGCACTCGGAAGGCAGAGGCAGCTGGATCTCTGTGAGTTTGAGGCCAGCTTTGTCAAAGACCTATTTCCAAGACAACTAGGACTGTTACACAGAGAAACTCTTTATTGAAAATCTAAAAAAAAAAGTTAACTTTCATTTTATTATTTGATAGATTCTGTATTTTGTATTTGAAAAATATGCCTCTAGAAGCACTAATAAGTAGAAATTGCTGCCAGAACTTGGTATTTTGTACAGAAGAAATCAATTGAAGATTACCCATGATTAGCTGCTGGCATTTAGATTTGTACATTTAGAATGTTAAAAAACACTGAAAACTCCCAATCTAGCTAATAAATTACAATAATACTCCCTCTTTTTAAATCCAACATTGTATTCTCCTCCATATTTCATAAAGAATATATTTTTTCCACAATAATCAAAATTACTGTGATCTTATGATATAACTGATATAATTTAAATAGTTGTGAAACAATATGAATTGTTAATAAAGCAGATGAATATGCATGTTTCTATGTATTCTTATGTGCCCAGGCTTTTTTGAGCTAAAAAAGTTGTCAGAGTTTTGACACTTGTATTTTAAATGCTTATTTGTGCTATTATGTGAATACCACTACAGAGACAGAGACCCTGTGACAAGGAACCCATCTTCCAAATGCACAGTAGTGAAAAGATCTACTCTCAATACAACAGAAGAATCAAGGAAACCTGTAAAACTGAGGACAAATAACCAATTTCCTCTTCACTAGATTTGCCATTGATTGGCCCATTGTCCACATCTGTTCTTTTACTGCTGTTTGCAGTATTTTGAACAACTGTCCCTTTGAAATATGAATGTGTTCTAGTCCAAAGTTAAAAAAGAGGGGGTAGTTCATATAATTTGGCTGTTTTTTAAATCTCTGCTAGCTGTTCTGAAATTGAAATGATTATAAACTTTCTGATTTTAGGTTCTAATTCTTTTCTTCATACACTTGGTATATGTATTACGTTAGTTCCAAGAATTTCTTAAATTGGCTGTTGATTATATTACTATTGTATTATTCTTTTACCATCAACAGCGTTTTAAACCCTGACATTTTTCAATTCAATACTTTTGTTCTACTGAGCTTCACTTCTGAAGGATGCATGTACACATTGTTCAGTAGTTAATGGGAAAATAAAATACCCATTTGCCTATCACTGAATTCCCGAATCTTATGTGTGGATGTCAGCTCTCCAGCGAGAGTTCAGTGCCAGGATTACAGCTAATGGAACTAAATCTTAGGAGGGGTTACTTCATTACAGTTCTATCTGAATCTACTCAAATCCACTTAGCTACCGGCCCTGGAAAAAAAGAATGACTACCTGCCTTTTAATAGGTATAGGAAAGAGAAGAAAGCCCAGCTGAAGTGTTTACTACACAGAATACTGCTGGCACAAAAGGAGGTGTGTGGCTCTGCCATAGAAATGCTCTGCTCTGAAGACCTTTGCACACATACACAGTTTTATAATGCTGTCTATCTCTCTGAATGCTGTCCATGAAAGGATAAAGCATCAACATGGTTGAAAGAGGTATTAAGAATTTGAATAGGGACTTAGGATTACTTTCCATAGAAAAGTAAGTTTCCTTTCCTAAACATCATTTCTCAACATTCCATTTGCTGGGCCACATTACAGCTCAACAGAACAATCTGTATTGGTCTTGTCCTCAATTAATTTTCGAGGTCTTTGTTTCTCATGCAGGAGACTGGACCCAAGGCCTCTCTTTTACATACTTACACCACTGAGCTACACTCCAGTGCATTTTTCTGAGATGTTTAATGTATAGCAATCTTTCCCACATCATTATAGTTTATTTTTCTTCATATATTATGGTTGTAAGTTAATATATTATGCCTCAGAGTATGTCCTGATAGTAAACGTTTCTTTTGAAGTTGTTGTCTAGAAAGTAATTAATCAGAATGTTGAAAATATCCATATATTTGAATTTATTTTTTCCACGTTTATGGATTTAGATTTTTAAATGACAAAGCAAAGACAGGAGAAGATTTGTTTGCTTGATATAAGCATTTTAGACTGCAAGTTTATTTATAGAATGAAAAACTTGGAATCAAATTAAATAATCCTAAATGGGAGAATCTTCTGGGATATGACTGTATTTGTCTGAAATAATTTCTTGAATGATACCTTCTACTTTAATAAGCGTGACCAAGTATTTCTATGCAAAGTAGTTGGAAATAATATTTTTTGTTCTTAAAAACATTATGGGAGGTGACAAGAGAAAAATGAAAACTGACTTATAACAGGAAAAGTCTAGTGGTTACTTCTCTCATTTGGACAAGGAGGCAGTATTAAAAGGATGATTAGCATTGCCCTATTTGAGGTGTTTTATTGTGGGGGAAGTGCTACAGTTTTATCTCCTGCACTACTACCTTGGTCTTGAAAAATATCAGCAATCTGTTACACTCTGCAAAAAGAAAGATATAAAAAAAATACATGGATATATTCTCTAAAAAAGCATATAACCCCCACTTGCAAAAAGATCCCTAAGGATATCAGAGCTTCAGTTTAGTGAAATTCTTAAGGACTAGGCTTTGTCTTGCTTGGAAATTCAGAATAGGTGCTGGGTCAGGAATTTTGTTTCATTTGGTACTTTGTTCCTAATTCCTCTCCAGAAAGTAGTATGCATGTGACAATAACCTCACAGGAAATTTACAGTGGTCAAAGAAATTGGGTCAGAAAACAGATCTCTGTACTATCTCATTAGCAAGCACTGCATATTGATAATGTTTATCACTTATATTTAGAGGTTGGAAGTGATCCCAGCATAAGTTTACAGTGTTGTAGAAGAGGGCACTCTGGCATGCTGAGCAAGCACCATACATTTTTGCTTGGTTGACAGTGTCATTTCTCAAGAATATTTAGTAAGTTTTAGTAAAAGCTATGGGTCTTTGTTTTTTTTCTCTAATTGCTGTGGATTAAGGGAACTTTGGTTAGATATGCAGCAAAGGGCACAAACCTACACACAGAGAAATGAGAATGCACCTAAATACGGCAATGCCATTTAACAGACAAGGTAAAGAGAATGTAAGAATATGTAAATGCATGAAGTCATAATGTCAGAGTTGGTCAGGATTTGAAACACTGACAGTTTAAATTCAATTAAATATCTCTGTTCACATTCCAATGTGATGCTACCATTTCAATATGACTGACATGGAATAACTGGGCGAATGTGCTCTTCATTTGTATGTTAAGAAGAAGAGATCTGGTCTTGGTTGCAATTCTGCTCTTTGGAACTACAGATAATTTTAAGCATTTTGCATTCAGTAACCAGAGAGATTTTCTTCTCAGAATTGTGTGTACAGGGTCTGAGAGTATGGCTCACTTGGTGCTTGAAGCACAAGTATAAGGACATGAATTTGGATTACCAGCACCGATGTAAAAAGCCATGTGTCGAGTCATGTGTCTAAAATCCCAGTGCTGAGACAAGAGGATGTCAAGAGTTCATTGGCCAGACAACTAGCAGAATCATCAGACTTCCAGTCCACTTGAGAGAGTTAAAAAAAAATAAGGTGGAAGAGTGACTGAGAAAGAGACACAACATAGATCCTGGCCTCCTCACACATGAAAACACAGAAAACCTACGCATTAAGCAAATTATTACAATATATGAAGTATCTTCCAATCTCGTGTGTCTATAATTAGTATCTGATCACTCATTGTTATTTTTAATATTCTGATTTGAGATACTAAAACTTTTTGGAGCATTTTATCTTATACAAGAAGTGGGAGTAATTTTGAAGCAAATTTTGTTAACGTTATGTTAGTGATTTCCCACTTCATAATTTGAAGGTCATTTAGTTGGTTGTTATATTATCTAGAACCATGCAGGTGGTTATGCATTGTCTTCTATTACTACCTATCTAGATGTTCATGTCTTTGCGGAGGTGAAGGTGAGAGACAGGAAGGGAGTGGAGGGAGAATGGAGAGGCAGCACAGACTAGGTTACTTTCTCTACAATGTAAGTTCTTCCCTTACTAAACCACAATGATTCACATAAATATTTTGTTTTAACAGTGTCATGAAAAAAAAAAAACACAAACTTTCAGATTACACAGTTTACTTTTTATATTCTATTTTAACTATATTTTAGTTTTTTATATTACATTTTCCAAAGATAACCTGCTTAAAGATGCCATACAGGGAAAATCAGTTGTAATTTAAGTTCATACACTGGATTTGTGCTCCTTGGAGTTTCACTAAAACCCACCATGTTTTCCAGCCAACAGCTTTTAGTTACATGCACATTTGGAAATGGATCAATGACAGAGGGTTTGAACAAGGCAAAAATAAATAAAAAGCCAAACTCATTCTGACTGTATATATTAATTTTATTCCACCACTTCGTCTTGTTTTAAGTAAGATAAGTAACATAAATTACCGTGCTTATTTTGCAAAAGCAGCTTTTATCAACAATAATTTACTTGGCTGAGTTAATCAAGCAAATTAGTAAACAAAAAGGAAAAAGCAAAGATACTTTTAAGAACTAGGTGGGAAAGAAAATTTCACAAAATTGCTTGACTTTAAAAATGCTCAAAAATTACATTAAGTATTTGAATGTTTTCTTGTTAATTCTATCAGTATTTTAAAACTTTTAAAAGAACATAATTTAGAAAAATCTTAACAAAAAATAGTTTTCCTGAATTATATAGAGTTTTGTTTTTAACAAAAGTCAAAGTCAGTAATTATAATTTTATTTTATTTATTTATTTATTTATTT
>PVIU01016378.1:0-45177 GCA_004026605.1 Ondatra zibethicus
GGATGGGGGTGGGCCTTGGACTTCCAACAGGGCAGGGCACCATGCCCTCTTTCAAGGAAAAAGGGGGAGGGAGGAGGGGATGGGGGGTAGTGGGAGGGGACCGGGAGAAGGGGAAGAAAGGAAAAAAAATTTTTTTTATCTTTAATTATGTTCTTGAATGGAAAAAATAAAACAAAACAATGTATGGAAAAAAAAATAACCTCAAGAGAATGTTTGAAATTCTTAAAGATGAAATGAGAAATTACCTTAAGGTGATGGAGGAAAAAAACAAACAGAAAATTGGAAGATATCAGCAAATCACTTAAAGAAAACCAAGAAAAAGAACTCAAACATATAAAAGAAACTATTCAGGACTTGAAAACTGAGATAGAAAAAAATGAAGAAAACACAACCTGAAGAAATTATAGAAATAGAAATCATGAGAAAAAGATCAAGAACCACAAATGCAGGCATGAAAAACAAAATACAAGAAATGAAAAAGAGAATCTCAAGTACTGAAGATACAGTAGAGGAAATAGACTCATCAGTTAAAGAAAACATTATATCTAACAAAAACTTAACCCAAAATATCCATGAAATATGAGACAACATAAAAAGGCCAAATCTTAGAATAATAGGTATAGAAGAAGAAGTTCAACTCAAAGGCACAGAAAATCTATTTAACAAAATCATAGAAGAAAACTTTCCCTACCTAAAGAAAGATATGCCTATGAAGATACAAGAAGCTTACAGAACACCAAATAGACTGGATCCAAAAAAAAAGTACTCTCACCACATAATAATCAAAATCAAAACACTAAACATGCAGAGTAAAGAAAGAATATTAAGAGCTACAAAGGAAAAAGGCCAAGTAACATATAAACGTAAACCTATCAGAATTACACCTGACTTCTCAGTGAAGACAATGAAAGCCAGAAGTTCATGATCAAGCATTATACAGACATTAAGAGACCATAGATGCCAGCCCAGACTACTATACCCAGCAAAACTGTCAATCACCATAGAAGGACAAAACAAGATATTCCATGGCAAATCTAGATTTCACCAATACCTAGCCACAAACCCAGCCCTACACAAAATACTAGAAGGAAAACTCCAACCCAAAGAAGATGGCTACACCAACAAAAACACAGACAATTGATGATCTTATTACAGCAAATCCCGAAGAAGAAAACAATGCACAAATTAACATTACCAACAATGAAAACTAAATTAACAGGAGATAGCAACCACTGGTCATTAATATCCCTTAATGCAAATGGACTCTACTCACCTATAAAAAGACACAGGCTAACAGATTGGATACAAAAACAGAATCCATCCCTCCTCTGCATACAAGAAACACTTCTCAACATCAAAGACAGATATCAACTCAGAGTAAAAGGTTGGGAACAAATATACCAATCAAATGGACCTAAGAAACAAGTGGGTGTAGCTATCCTAATATCTAACAAAATAGACTTCAAGCTAAAATCAGTCAAAAGAGACAAAGAAGGACATTTCATATTAGTCACAGGAAAAATCCATCAAGAGGAAATTTCAGTACTGAACATCTATTCCCCAAATACTAGGGCACCCTCATATGTCAAAGAAACACTTCTAAAGTTTAAATCATATATTTAACCCCGCACACTAATAGTGGGAGACTTCAACACTCCCCCCTCACCACTGGACAGGTCAATCAGACAGAAAATGAACAGAGAAATAAGACAACTAACAGATGTTAAGACTCAAATGGACTTAACAGACATCTATAGAATATTCCATCCAAAGAGAAAAGAATATACTTTCTTCTCAGCACCTCATGGAACCTTCTCAAAAATTGACCACATACTCAGTAATAAAACAAACCTCAAATAATACAAAAAAATTGGAATAACCCAATGTACCTTATGAGATCACCATGGTTTAAAACTAGAAGTCAACAGTAATACTAATTCCAGAAAACCCACAAACACAAGGAAATTGTGTTCCTTAAATGCTCACCCGAATCATCAATGGGTCAAGAAAGAAATAAAGGGGGAAATTAAAGACTTCCTAAAATTCAGTGAAAATGACCAAACAACATACCCCAATTCATGGGACACAATGAAAGCAATGGTAAGAGGCAAGTTCATAGCACTAAATGCCTACATAAAGAAGCTGGAAAAATCCCACACTAGTGAATTAACAGAACATTTGAAAACTTTAGAACAAAAAGAAGCAAACTCACCTAAGAGAACTAGATGACAGGAAATAATCAAATTAAGAGCTGAAATCAACAAAAGAAAACAAAGGAACAAAAAATTATAATACAAAGAATCAATGAGACAAAGAGTTGGATCTTCGAGAAAATCAACAATATAGACAAACTTTTATCCAAACTAACAAAAAGGCAGAGAGAGAATATCCAAATTAACAAAATCAGAAATGAAAAGGAGGACATAACAACAGAGACAGAGGAAATACAGAGGATCATCAGGTCATACTTTGAAAACCGGTACTCCACAAAAATGGAAAATTTAAAGGAAATGGACAACTTTCTGGATTAATATCACTTACAAAATTAAATCAAGACCAGATAAGCAAATTAAACAGACCTATAACTGCTGAAAAAATAGAAACAGTCATCAAAAGTCTCCCAACCAAAAAAAGCCCAGGACCAGATGGTTTCAGCTCAGAAGTCTACAAGACTTTCAAAGAAGAACTAATACCAATACTCCTCAAATTATTCCACACAATAGAAACAGAGGGAACACTGCCAAACACTTTTTATGAGGCTACAATTACCCTGATACCCAAACCACAGAAAGACAATACTAAGAAAGAGAATTATAGAACAACCTCACTCACGAACATTGATGCAAAATTACTAAATAAAATACTAGCAAATTGAATCCAGGAACACATCAGAACCATCATCCACCATGACCAAGTCAGCTTCATCCCACAGATGGTTCAACATACAAAAATCTGCCAACATAATCCACCATATAAACAAGCTGAAAAGTAAAAACCACATGATCATCTCATTAGATGTCAAAAAAGCATTTGACAAAATACAACATCCCTTCATGATAAAGGTCTTAGAGAGAGCAGGGATACAAGGAACATACCTAAACATAATTAAGGCAATAGACAGCAAGCCAACAGCCAACATCAAACTAAATGGAGAGAAACTCCCAGTGATTCCACTGAAATCAGGAACAAGACAAGGTTGTCCACTCTCTATATACCTATTCAATATAGTTCTTGAGGTCCTAGCTAGAGCAATAAGACACCAAAGAGAGATCAAGGGGATACAAATAGGAAAAGAAGAAGTCAAACTCTCACTGTTTCCTGATGATATGATAGTTTACAAAAGTGATCCCAAAAATTCTACCAAGGAACTTCTACAACTCATAAACACTTTCAGCAATGTAGCAGGATACAACATTAACTCAAAAAAACATCAGTAGCCCTCCTGTACACAGATGTTAAAAGGACTGGGGAAGAAATCAGAGAATCAACACCCTTCACAATAGCCACAAATAGCATAAATTATCTCGGAGTAACTCTAACCAAACAAGTGGAAGACTTGTATGACAAGAAATTTAAATCTTTTAAGAAAGAAATTGAAGAAGACACCAGAAAGTGGAAAGACCTTCCATGCTCTTGGGTAGGCAGAATTAACATAGTAAAAATGGCAATCTTACCAAAAGCAATGCCCAGCAAAATTCTTCAAAGACCTCAAAGGAAGGGTACTCAACTTCATTTGGAAAAGCAAAAAAACCCAGGATAGCCAAAACAATCCTGGGCAATAAAAGAACTTCTGGAGACATCACAATCCCTGACTTCAAACTCTACTACAGAGCTACAGTACTGAAAACAGCCAATATTGGCATAAGAACAGACAGGAGGACCAGTGGAACTGAATAGAAGACCTGGATATCAATCCACACATCTTCGAACACCTGATCTTTGACAAGGAAGCAAAAAATATAAAATGGAAAAAAGAAAGCATATTTAACAAGTGGTGCTGGCATAACTGGATATCAACATGTAGAAAAATGAAAATAGACTCATATCTATCACCATGCACAAAATTCAAGTCCAAATGGATTAAAGACTTCAACATAAGGCCAGCCACACTGAACCTTATAGAAGAGAAAGTGGGAAGTACACTTGAACACATTGGCACAGGGAACCACTTCCTAAATATAACCCCAGCAGCACAGACACTGAGAGAAACAATGAATAAATGGGACCTCCTGAAACTGAAAAGCTTCTGTAAAGCAAAGGACATGGTCAACAAGACAAAACAACAGCCTACAGAATGGGAAAAGATCTTCACTAACCCCACATCAGACAGAGTTCTCATCTCCAAAATATACAAAGAACACAAAAAATTGGACACCAAAAGTTCCAAAAAAAAAAAAAAGGAGTACAGACCTAAACAGAGAACTCTCAACAGAGGAATCTAAAATGGCTGAAAGACACTTAAGGAAATGTTCAACATCCTTAGTCATCAGAGAAATGCAAATCAAAACAACTCTGAGATTCCATCTTATACACCTGTAAGAATGGCCAAGATCAAAAACACTGATGACAACTTATGCTGGAGAGGTTGTGGGGAAAAGGGAACACTTCTGCATTGCTGGTGGGACTGTAGGCTGGTACAACCCCTTTGGATGTCAGTGTGGCAATTTCTCAGAAAATTAGGAAACAACCTTCCTCAAGACCCAGTAATATCACTTTTAGGTATATATCCAAAGGATACTCAATCGTGCCACAAGAACATGTGCTTGACTATGATCATAGCAGCTTTGTTTGTCATAGTCAGAACCTGGAAACAACCTAAATGCCCCTCGACCAAAGAATGGATAAGAAAAATGTGGTACATTTACACAATGGAGTACTACACAGCAGAAAAAAATAACGACAGCTTGAATTTTGCAGGAAAATGGATGGAGCTAGAAAATATTATTTTGAGTTAGGTAACCCAGACACAGAAAGACAATTATCACATGTACTCACTCACAGGTGTTTTTTAAACATAAATCAAAGAAAGCCAGCCTACAAACCACAATCCCAGAGAACTTAGACAATAATGTGGATACTAAGAGAGACTTACATAGATCTAATCTACACTGGATGTAGAAAGTAGAAAAAGACAAGATCTCCTGAGTAAATTGGGAGCATGGGGACCTTGGGGGAGGATTGAAAGAGGAGGGGAGAGGCAGGGAAGGGAACAGAGGAAAATGTAGAGCTCAATAAATATCAATTAAAAAAGGAAATACATTTCAGTTCGATAGGTATTCTTTAACCCTTTGAAAGACTAACAAAATATGGGATTTAAAATGTTTTAAATACTTACAACTTTTTATGAAAATGAGACACATCTGCTCCTGGAAGAACCAATCTACTTCAAGAGAATGATGGGCAGTAAAGAGGCTCCTCATGGAGTTTGCTAGCCATTTGGGCAAGAAGCTGCTCTTGCCTGGCCTGCTTAATGATATGCTGTAAAAACTGGATATGCAGGATCCACAGAGACAATGACTGCTTAACTTGCCTATAGGTGAGATGGTCCTTCGGGGTTCCTGCTTCATGAAAGAGTCTGCCAGACATTCTGCAGGACACAAAAGAAAGTGACTGACAAACTTCTAATGTAGGAGGAACTGTCTTTGCAATTTCCTGCTTTATGGAAAAGTCTGCCTGATACTATGGGCCTGTAGGCTAAAGCTGAATGCCCCAACATTACAGAAAAACTTTTGGTGGCTGTCCAGGCAGTGAGATGTGTCTGTCAATTCTAGAGTTTCAGAAGTTGCCTTCAATGTACTTCCTGTTGATTCAGGTAATATTATATTCTTCTGGGGATTTGGGGGAGTTAAAAAGTAAATATAGTTTTCCTTAGTTATGATCAAAGATAGATAGAAATATTGTAAATATAATTCTTGTTTGATACCTGTTTTGTTGTATGTAATCTTTCTATATTAAACTTGAAACCTTTCTTTTTATTTAGACAGAAAAGGGAGGTGATGTGGGATTCCCCTCTGCATGTCATAAATACTATTGGTTATAAAGAAGCTGCCTTCAGCCAATGGCTTAACAGAACATAGCCAGGTTAAAAGAGAAATAGAGAGAGAAAGTAGGTGGAGTCAGAGAGAAGCCATGTAGCCACAGCAGGAGACAGACTCCAGATGCCAGACAGATCCTTACTCATAGGCCACAACCATGTGGCGGTATAAAGATTACTAGAAATGGGTTAATTTAAGATGTAAGAGCCAGTTAGAAATACTCTTAAGCTATTGGCTAAACAATATTGCAAATAATATAGTTTCTGTGTGATTATTTCATGTCTGGGCAGTCTGGAATGAACAAGCAGCCTCTACCTACAATTCAGTAAAGAAGGTTTTGGTTTTTAAGCTTTATGATGCTTCTGTTGTTGTTGATATCTAACCTTAATCCATGGTGGTAAGACAGAATGCAGGGTGTTGTTTCACTTTTCTTGTATCTGTTGAGGCTTGCTTTCGTCCAAGTATGCAGGCAGTTCTGGAGAAAGTTCCATGAGGTGCTGAGAAGGTATATTCTATTGTGTTTGTGTGAGATGCTCTATAAATAGCCATTAGGTTCATTTGGTTTATAATGTCAAGGAACTCCAGCATTTTTCCTTTTAGTTTTGTCTGGATGACCTGTCTATTGATGAGAGTGAAGTATTGAACTCTCCCACGATAATTGTATGAAGGTCAATAGGGATTTAAGCTATAGTATTGTTTATTTTACAAATTTGGGTGCCCTTATATTTGAAACATAGATGTTAAGAATTTCATTGTCTTCTTGGTTAATTTTTCCTTTGATGAGTATGTGGTGCCCTTCCCCATCTTTCTGATTAGTTTTAGTTTGAAGTCTATTTTGTCAAATACTAAAATGACTACACCAGGTTTCTTCTTAAATCCATTGCTTGGAATACCTTTTATTATCCTTTTACCCTGAGGTGACGTCTGTCCTTAATATTAAGGTGTGTTTCTGGTATGCAACAGAAAGATGAATCTTATTTTCACATCCATTCTGTTAACCTGTATACTTTTATTGGGGAATTGAGACCATTGATAGATAGAATGTTGAGAGGTATCAATGACCAGTATTTGTTGGTTACTGTTATTTTGTTGTCATGGAGTGAGTATTTTTTTATTGGTTGCTTTTTTCTGTTTATTTTATTGTTTGATTGTTTGGACTGTGTGTGTGTGCGTGTGTGTGTATGTGGTTTTTTGTGTGTGTTTGTGTGTGTGTTTCCCCTTTTGTGATTTGCTGATCTGGAATTATTTATTCCTTGTGTTTTTCTAGGTGTGATTAACCTTTTCAGGTTGAAGTTTTCCTTCTAGTACAAATTCATGGTTCTGAATTTGTAGCTAAATATTGTTTAAACTTGTTTGTTTTTATCATCGCATGTCTTATTTTCCTTATCTATTTGATTTAAACTTTTATTAGACATGTAGTAGTCTTTCCTGGCAGATGTGGTCTCTCAGAGTTTATAGAATATCCATCCAGGTCCTTCTGACTTTTAGAGTCTCCATTGAAAAGTCAGGGGTAATTCTAGTAGATCTGCCTTTATATGTTATTCAGTCTTTTGCCTTGCAGCTTTTAATAGTCTTTCTTTCTTCTATATGTTTATTGTTTTGATTATTTTGTGTTGAGGGGAATTTCTTTTCTGAACCATCCTATTTGGTATTCTGTATGTTTCTTGTATCTCAATAATCATATCCTTCTTTAGGATAGGGAAATTTTCTTTTATGATTTTGTTGAAAGTACTTTCTGTGCCTTTGAGCTGGGACTTTCTCCTTCTTTTATTTCCATAATTCTTAGATTTTGTCTTTTTATGTCCCAGATTTATTAGTTGTTTTTGTGTGTATGTGTGTGTGTGTGAAGAGATTTTTAGATTTATCGTTTTCTTTGGCTGATTTATCTATTTCTTCTACCATGCCGTCAATGATTCTCTCTTCTGTTTCTCATACTCTGTTGGTGAGGTTTGCCTTTGAGGTTTCTGGCCGAGTTCCTAAATTCTTAATTTCCAGATTTCCCTCTCTCGGATTTTCTTTATTGATTCTATTTTGACTTTCAGGTCTTCAACTTTTTTATTTTTCTTTCACTGTTTGTTTGTGTTTTCACAGATTTCTTTAAGGGATTTATTAGTTTTCTCTTTAAATATTTCTATCATATCCATAAACATTATTTAAAGGTCTTTGTCTTGTGCTTCAGTTATGTTGCAATTTTCAGGGCCTGCTCTGGTAATACCCATGATTGTTGAGTAATATGTTGTCCTGGATGTTATTAATTCTGTTTTTGTCCCTGGTTCCAGGCTTCTGGGTTTGGGAAGAATGTAATACTAGGTGCTGATATCTGATTTTGACTATGTTGGGTGATTGGGTTTTATTTAGTTTTGTTTTATTTTGTTTGTGTTATTGATTTCTGGTGTCATATCTGGTTCTTAACTTAATGTGGTGGCTGTGTGTTTCCTGGAAGGAAATTCTTCTGGATTTATAATAGGCTTGGCCATTGGTGGTTCCTTTATAATCCATTTCTAGGTATTGATAACTAATACTTAGGAATGGGAATGGGCTAAGAGGGGAATTTGAGGGGGTCCAAAGGAAGGAGGAAATCAGGGTGTTCATGCAGGATCTGCTTAGTCTCCTGAGAGTAGATGCAGGGAGTGAGAAAATGCTACAGAGGAATTCTGTAGGTGCTGGGGGATTGGGTTTAGAGGAATGGAGGTGGAGATCTGCAGTTAGACTACCTACTTCTCTGATCAGAGTTCCCTGTGAATTCTCAGGAACTTCCTGATGGAGCTGGGAGCTGAGACAAATCAATTCATGTATGGGGGAGTGAATAGGAGGGGAAGGTCTGTGTGATCCACTGATGGGGGCAGAGCAAGAAGACAGGCTGCTGCAGGTGATCTGCTGGAGAGCTGGGCATGAGACTAAGGGGTTTTCTTTGGATGGGTGGAGGGAAAGAGGAAGATTTGCATTTAGTCTACCTGGCTGGCCTGTGGGTTCTCAAGGAATGCCTATTATCATTATGTTCCCTTTCATTTTATCTCTTCCTTATTCTATCTCTCTTATATGCTACAACCCCATATCATTCTCAATTGCAATTTTACCTTGTTAGTTTTTCTACAGTTTTTAGGTTGATAGATGCATTCTTTTCTAAGAACTATCCTGAAATAAATTCATATCTTCTTAAAAAGGGCTCTGTAGAAAATTCCACCACTTACTAAATTTCCATTAATAGAGAGATCTCATGTCTGTTTATCCTCCCCAATAGTTCTGAGACACTGGGGAATGATCTCTAGGTCTCTGAATTTTTAATTGATGCCCTTATGTTCCTCTAATTTGCATGACCAGATCATGTTTCCTTATGTTCCTCTAATTTGTTGCCGCAACATTTGGTGAATGTTTTAGAAGTTTTAGTAAATTCCGTGGATTGTTGCCCATGCAATTATCCAACCATATTCCTGAAATCATCGTATAATATGCTGTTTTATATCTCATTTTTCCATCATCTAATCTCTGCTGTAATCATGTGACCTACTTTACAGCCACTTTTTCGGCATAGTGTGCACAGAAATTTTATATTGCCAGCATAATAATGAGTGGATATACTTCCAAGAGATAGAGTCACCTCAGCTAGGCTCATAAAATGTGATCTATGACGCTTGAGTGATAATTTACTAATTTTGTGGGAAATTTTAAGTATCACATAGATCAGAATCCTGGCATTAGCTTCATCATTTCATCCTATGATTAATGCTGTATGTACAGTAGAGGATAATGATGCTGTGGAGAAATTATTTTCACAGGAACTGAAAAATGGGGAGTTTCTGAAACACGACATCTGCTCCCTATGCAGACTTACCTAGGCAGCAACATTCATTCAAAGTCACCTCAAGCAAAGGATCAGAGCAACAGAAATCAGAGAAATTAAGGGACTGATCTTACAGAAGACTCCTCAGTTTCTCAGTCTACTGACTAAGGTTTTCTCTCCTGTGAGATGGGTTGATGATCCCAGCAAAAGGCATGCACTCCCCTTCTACCTCTGAACTTCTCCATCTCCTTCTCCAAATTGCCTTGAATGAGCCCTTTACTCTTAGATCTATTTTTTCTTTACTTATATTGAAATATTCAGTACATCAGGATTAAGCCCACTTATGACAATTTTTCCTACTATGCTCTGCCTTATTGATTTGATTGTTTAACTGTGCATTAACTATAATCCTACATCTTTCATGTCAATTTCTGGGAGAAAGTTAATTTAAATTTAGGTTAGGATTCAAAACATACCAAGGATGAGACTAAAAAGTACTAGCCATCCTATGATAATATTCTATCTTATAAGAGGAAATTATTATATACACAGACATATTTTGACATAAAATAACTCAAGCAGTAGGTTTGAAAAGGAATCCTGTTTGGTTTTGGTTCGGCTCCCAAATTTAACACTTTTAGGCTCTCTGTTGGTCACTTGACCTGATATTATTCCTAGTAAAGTGACATTCAGATTGGTGAATCTGGAAGCAATATCTGCATAGATCCTACTGAATTCATTGCTATATTTTATTATTTGGAAAGCAAGCCCTCCATATCTGAGCCTTTCATCCAGCTGTGTGGAAGTGAGGGCTAGGATAGGCCCATTTTCTGGTGGCTGTTAGAAAACTCACTTGGCACTTTCTAAAACCTGGCTCAGCAAATACATAGTTTTATCCTTGTTTACTCCTTCCATGTCCCTACAATAAAGATAATGCTATTTAGAAAACAAATAAAAGACATTAAATTTCATGATATTTCGAATCTTAAAGTACATACAAGCTGAGGAGCCAGATGATTTAGCATCCACCTTTGGATTGAGAATTTACTCTTTAGTCTAGTGAAGATGGTAAATTATTTGTTTAAAGCTGCTTTGTACACCAGTGCACACATTTTCCTGAGATTGAGCACTCAAAAGCTTTCTCTGTGCCATTTAAACCACAAATATGTTTCTGAGACCACAAGGCCTAAAGGATATACTCTTCCTTCCCAAAGACATCCCTAAGGCAGATGCTGTAATGAATTCTTTGGGGACAAAGCTAAGAAGGAAAGCTCACGGGACCATTTTCACTCAAACCTCCAGCTTTTGCACAGAAGTGGGCTCGGCTCAGCTGGGAGTCTCAATTACTCCTACCTTTCTCCTTGTTGCTAACATGGGTCACTCGACTGATAACCAAACCTTTCCAGAACCCTAATGTAAAACAGAGAAGATAAAGTACAAGGGACTTCAATTCTTTTTAATGAGAAAGCTTTTTCAAACTTGACAAAACAGTACTGTATGATCACTTGATATTCGTCTTTATGAAGTAAATTTATTCCCAATCAATTCCCTCTGTTCACAGGTAGATTTAGCCTTTCATTAAGATTTGTTAGTATAGTGATAGCCTATGTTTGCTGAGCCTCTCAGTCAGACACTGAATTTATTGCTCCTCTTTCATCTTCTTTCAGGGTTGCTCAGCTTCAGCAAACAAATTTTTAAAAGTCATTTTTTTTTGCTGGAAGAATGATGTTGACTTCTGTTAGAATTCTGATTACATAGTACACCCTTTAAATGTAAATTTTAGAAGTACATACAGTTGCCAAAATGTCTATTTCTCATTTAATCCGATTAAAGCATTCTTTTAAAAACCATTAATCCTTTCCCCTCAGATCTCTTTGGCATTCAGAGAACTACCCTTCATTGGGTCAAGTAGTTGAATGAAGGTTTTTCAGAAGAGCTTCGTCAGAAGAACAAGAAAAATCATCACTGGCTGCTCCCCTCTAGAACATTCTATAAAACAGAAATTGAATCACAATATTGGATTTTCCATATGAAGACAAAGGCACTTGTTTATTGTTAACTTCAATTAGGCATATAATAGTCTGCTTAATTCCATAATACTAAACTGCTTTGTTCCAAGTAGTCAGTTCTTTTTTGCAAGCCAGTGTATTTTTATTATTAAACTACAAAAGGTGCAATTAGGGTGGTTTCCTTCCATGCTCCTCAGCAGCCACAAATGCTCTCCCACAAAACAGTGCCTACCTGCAGCACACCTTAGGACTTATGGAGAAAACCACTTGCAGGCCAATAGGGTTTTGCCTGAAAGCTCCAGGCTTGCCCAACTTATCACTAGTTAAAATTCTTGGCATGATCATGATTGATGTAATTAGGGGAGAAGAGTCACACAAAAATCCACCAGTGAAGTAGCAGCAATACATTACTGCAGAGTTACCTTCAGAGCTGAACAAGATGACCATTCTGATGGCAAACCTGGAGAGGGAGAAAAAGTACATGGCATCATGGAAGAAGAAGGACAATACAAACCTCAGGTGGGGCGCACTGGGCAGTAGAGGTGCTGTCAGACACCTGCTCCGAAGGACAACGCTGCTTCCACAGCACCTCCGTTGATGCTTAGACAGCTGTTTTGGACTCAGGAGGCTACTTCTTCTAAGCTTTTTGAAATCTGTGCAATAGCATTGTCAGCAGCAGATGAGATGAAGAGTTACAACTGCTGTCAGGAGCATATTAATGCCTCTGCAGTCCAGGGTGTCTTATGAGCTGCCACGGTGGTTCCACATAAATTTTGACTTAAGACATAAATAGATAAGTAGTCTTCTGGGATGAAGGAGATAAGGCCCTTAAGTTAGATGGAAAAGGGAGGAAAGAACAAAGAATCAGGTACCTGTAATCATTACTACAGTCTCAGGATGGGATCCGATATGGAGATAGCTATGTAATCTAAAAGTGCATGTCACCCAGGATTTCTCGGTGGGTGGAATATTTGACTGGTACTTTTTGTTGTAGGCGTTACCCTGTCCATTGCAGGTTATGCATCATTTCTGCCTCCACCACTAGATATAAATGCCATTTACTAATGCAGTACTAAAAATCAAAACTATCTCTGGATATAACCAAGTATCCTACAGGGTAAAAATCAGCTCCATTAAAACACTACTAGATTAAAGCACCATCTTTCTGCATTTTCTACACATTTACCCAAGATTTGATGCCTTTATCCACATGGAGAAGCCAGTTTTAGATATTTCTATTTTTATTTTAATAAATAATGTATGTTAAAATTACTTTAAAAATAATCCCAGATGACGAGACTCCATTGTTGAAACACTAAATGCTTTGGTTTCAGCACAAAGAGAAACAGTCTTGAGTTGTCCAAGAAATTTTCTCCTTCTATACTAGTTTTCATAGTGCTAGAATGTACTACACAGTCTGATAAGAGAGAAAAGACACCAATGCCCTTAGCAAAGTATTGCCATATATGATTCAATACCAATCTGCTAGAAAAGGTGTGCCTATTGGTGAAATAGGGGCAAGATTGGTTATGGGAATAACCTTCTGTCCTTGTTGGATCTAAGGTCTGATCCTCAGGAGAATACATGTATGATACTACAACATTGTCAGAAACTATGGTGAGGAAGGGCGATATTAAGCCTTAAGGAGAAACCTATTGTGTTTCTGTTGCATTTTAGTTATGGTTGCTTTGCTCAATGATCATGTTATCGAATTGCTTTCTAAATACTTAAATTTATATCCATAGTTTTGCTCTGTACCAGCCGTGGTCATAAAACTTACTATTTGGGATAGATAATAGTTAGTATAGAGACCCATAGCTATTCAAAATAGCAAGAGTAAGCAACTATGAAATTTTAAAGAAAAAAATATGTTATAAAATACTATTTCTCCAGGGCTGATGAGATGTCATAAACAGTAAGAGTCCATACTAAGAAAGCCTGAATATCTGAATTCAAAGTCCCAGAATCCATATAAAAAACCTACCATGGGTACTTTAACTTTAGCCCTGTGGGGGACAGAGACAAGATGGTCACTGGGATTTGCTACCTGTTAGTCTAGTTTCAGGTTCAGTGAATAACTATATCTCCATGGAATGAGGCAAAAGTGACAGATCAAAACTTTTCCATCAGAATAAGTAAGAGCACGCATGCTTGCACACACACATACACACCACATATACACACAACACACATATATACACACACACTAAATTAATTACTTATATTTGCATTCAGATCATAGAGTTAAACAGAATAAAACTTTTGCTTAAATATGCTAATTCCAGAACTATTTGGGAAAAAGTCAAGCATTTTAGAGAATCAATAACCATATTTATGAAGTTATAAAAAATAATTTGTTTCTAGCACAGCATGGTTTTCCAAGCAGCATCAATCTTTCTTATTCTGTTTTGGCCTTACAACGGTCATTGTATCTTACATATGATCTTTACTGTATAGAAAAGAGACTAAGTAACTTATCTAAAAACATACGGCAGCATTCAGGGTGAAGAAATCGAACTATATTTTTGGCTTTAAATCCAGGTAGTTCACAATGAATGCGATGACTCTCCTAAGGAAGTTTAAGTTTGAACACATTTTTATTGTTAGTAGGATAAAGAACTCAAAGAAATAAGAAGCCAATGTCCTCTGAACTCAAGAACCTGTGTGAATAACTTTGCTGTTTTTGTATTTAAAGGGGTACGTAATTCTATTTAAAGGGATAGTTTGGTTTTAAGTTGTTCGTCATCACGAAGCTGATGGGAGTTTCCCGTGCCCTATCCTACCTGCTCTCAGAGCCCATCGTTCCTCCCAGGAAGAAAGTAGATCATCCTTTTTCAGACTTAGAGATTATCAGCTGCCAACATAAACCTCATTTAACACGCATACTTACCTGGAATAGGTGAGATTAGGAATGAGTGGAGGTGGGCGTGGCAGGAGGACTACGGAACAATCTGGAAACAACTGCAGACAATTCAGGTACTATGAATCCAACCTACTGGCATTCTAACATTAGGCATTTCCTAAAATAGCAGGAAAAATGGGTATGAGTCCTTAATCTGCTTCTGACTGCCTGATTGTAGCCCAGTCATGTCAGCTTCCCTGACCCTTTAGTATTTCACCTATAAGTAAACAATGATAAAGTTACATATCTCAAAATGTTATTGCATAGAGCAACATTAGGATGTAATCCATGTTGGAAACAGCATCCACCATTATGAACTGTGGCTGTAAATATAGCTAACTTCACCGCCAGACTGCACCACTTGCACACTTCAGCACAGAAGAATTTCTAATAATTTTCTAGTTCTTCTGGCTTCTCACTTGAAGGATTATGTGTAGTTAGTTTTGATAATTAATACCTGCATACGTTAATGATTGTCTTGATCCTTGCACTCTTTACCTGTGAACTATTTTTTATTGTGTTTTAAAATGCAAGTACTTTTATTAAAATAATTAATGACATTCTCTTTCAACTCATTTTCAAATATTCTTTGTCAGGGTTACGGTCAACTTCAACTTTTTAAAAACTAAGCAAGCAAAATGAGGCTGGAGAGAGACTTGAGTCAGTAAAAGCACTTGCCCACAAACATGAGGAATTGAGGTTGTCACTTAGCACTCATGTAAAGGAGCCAGACATACTGGTATATGCTTATAATACCAGGGCTGGGAGGTGGAAAGCACAGATCCCTAAGGGAGAACTGAGCAGCCAATCTATCCTATCTGTGGCTTCTAGTCCAGTGAGAAATCCTGAGTGAGAAAGCAAGGTGAAAAGATCCTAAAGACTGATACCTAAGCCTGTCTTCTGGACCTACCCATGCCTGTGCCCACACATACACATACACACATCACACACATGCACATGTGTAGTATCCACTCTCTCTCTTTCTCTCTCTCTCTCTCTCTCTCTCTCTCTCTCTCTCTCTCTCTCTCCACACACACACACACACACAATGTAATTCAAGGGAAAAAACAAAATGTGTTTTAAAACACACAGCATCGTTACATAGACAAGAGACACAGAATCAATGAATTTGGGTACCTTATTGAAGATAGCAGAAATGAGTAATACTTGATGGTTGATGTTGATTGTCAACAAGATTGTATTGAGAAGCATCTAATAGGTTTCTAAAACGCACTTTCACCGTGTCTGCAAGAGTATTTAGGAGAGGATTAACTAGGGATAAGATCCATCCCAAATGTAGACAGCACTACCTGGAAGGTTGAGGGCCCAGCTTAACTGAAAGACTATGAGGGCAATGCAACCTTGTATAACTATTCAACTCCCTGCTTGCTGGCCACCATAGAAGGAGTTTCTGTCATGGTACCTGACACCTGTGAGCCCAGCAAACCCTTCCTCACTTAAGATATTCCTGACAAATATCTAGTAAAGCCATGGGGATTCTAACACAAGTAAAGGCGACATTGTCTGGGAAGCTAAATAATCTTAGTCATAGAAGTAATGGAGTCAAGTAATTATGTGAATATCTGCCATGTTCTCTTCCATTTTTTGTAGCAGATAGAAGAAAACATACTGCATGTCTTAGGAAAATGTTACATTAATACTGTTATTATATGCATTCATGATTGATTGTAATAGGAAAGCCGCTTGTTCGTTTCCTGGCTGCTCGGCAGTTCAGACCCGAAATAATCACACAGAAACTGTATTATTTGAATCACTGCTTGGAACATTAGCTCTAGCTTCTTATTGGCTAACTCTTACATCTTAATTTATTTGGACCTATAGCAGGACTGAACTTAGATAGGCAGGGAAAACTAAACTGAATCCTGGGAGAAAGGAGGCAGAGTCAGACAGAAGCCATGTAGCCCCACCAGAGATGGACGCCAGAACTTTAGCCAGTAAGCCACAGCCACTTGGCGATACGCAGATTAATAGAAATGGGTTAAATTATTAACCAATGATATTCACAGCATACAGAGGGGAATCCCACATCAACTGATCTTACTGCTTAGTAAAACTTACTCCCCAATCTCACTACTTGAAATCATAAACTTAACTGGTTCATAATGTCTGTTGGCTAGGAACCAGGGAACTGTTTAGCTGTATCCTGTTGAGGATTGCTCACAAGGTAGTCATCTATATAGCTGGGTTGCAGACATCTTGATTCTTTATAGGATAAGAGAAAATTTCAGTTTCAATCATGAGACTATTAATGCCTATCTTTGCTGACTCTTCCAGATTGTCTTGGACTGTCAATGACTCTGCAGGACAATAGCTCATAACATAGTAGCTGGCTCCCTGCAAAGTGAACCTGTGAAATTGGAGGAGAGAACTTTCAAGATAGACCACGTGGCCTTTTTGCAATGACAGTCCACAATTTGTCACATTCTTTCCACTAGAAAAAAAAATTATGAAGTCTAACTCACCATACCTAAGGGAAAAAGTTGCGCAAAGCTGTCTACACCAGGAACAGGACCGTTGAAGACTGTATGAGAGGCCCTAGCACAGAAAGCAGGCAACAGAAAGTGAGCAGAAAGGAGAGACTGAAAACACTGGAAAAGTCGCATAAATTAGGTCTGTGCTTTCTGGCCTTGATCCTAATAAGGGTCATAGAGCAAGCGAATACAGATTATTTCTGAGTGAAGCATTTCCCGTCATTTCCCCATGCCCTATTTAGAAACATAGCATTTTAAGACAGAGTCTGCCAGACCAATAGCTCTGCAGCAGCCAAGGCTAATGAGCAAGCACCACGGCAATGTTTCCACAAGTGCCACCTCTCTAGTAATCTTTTTCTTTAAGATTCCCCTGGAGGTCTGCATTTACGTCCTCCAAGTAAAGGATGTGTGGTCGGGCGCTGCAGAAAGATGGGGTCCCGCAGGAAGAAACCATCTACACGATCGCATTTATTCTCTTCTTCTCTGCTTATTTTAAAACGAAGGGAAACTGAAATAGAGGGAGCTTTTGAACACAGCGTGAATACGGAGCTTGTAACTGTCATGTTGCTTTTAGTTTAAGGGTAAGCCTCCTGTATTATTCCAGTAGACCCTTTGAAACTGCTGCTGCCAATGCAGAGGAAGCCACATTATTTCAGAGTGACTACTTTTCAATCGAGCACCGTATCTAAGTTAATTAAAATGCCTCCGTTGTTTTCTTTCTCTAGCCTTAACAGCTTCAAAGGAAAAAGGCAGACAATTCAACTGCCAAGGGGACAAAAGAAAAGTCAAACAAACTGACAAAAAAAAAAAAGCCATCATGGACTGAACACAATCATCACCACACCCTTCAAGCTGCACCCTTCTTTGATTGAATCTTTATTTTCAACTACTTCCATCTTTGCTTGCAGCTTGCTGGTGACCCACTGTCCATTTACTTTGGGGTTTTAATGGCTGTATCATTATCAGCTATACTGTTCAGCCCTTCCTTCACTCTCCCGAAGCCACTGAGCTGTTGCTGTGAACTCTGAAAGGACTGAAGAGATGAGTTGTCCCTACTGCCTTAGCCACCCGTGTGGGCACAGGATGACTCCAGGTTGTGCTACAGGCAGAGGAACATGCTATTAACATGCTCCATCCTTGTATCTGTAGTCTTCCCTGTGTGCTACTCACTCATGTCCTACTTTAAAATTCTGGGGAGGGAGAGTAACTCATGCAGGAACAAGTAATTTCACATGAGTCCATTAACCATCTTGCAGAAGACCATGACCACTGTACCTCCAAATGAAGGATTATCTCCTCTCCCTTTGCCCCTCAGCACAACTAATCAGGATTTATTGGAAATGAAATCAGGATTACATCATCCACCCCAGATCGCTCCTAAAACTGCTTTTGAGACTAAGATATAGTTTCATTTGTAATTTAGTTTTATGCCTCAATTTGGACTAGATGATAGTCCCTGCTTATTCACTCAAACATTAGGTGTTGCTGTAAAGTTATTTCTCAGATGTGGTGAGCATCTAAAACCAGCTGATTTTAACGGAAGCAATTCATTACTCATAATAACAGGATGGGCATCATCTAGCTGGCTAAATCTTTAGGAGAAACATCTGTTTGTATAGAAAAGAAATTTTGCCTCAAAATTACAGCATTGTAAAAGTTGTAATAGTAGTGCAATATATATTATATAATATATGATATATAATCTATGACATGTATATATAATATTATACATATATACCTGATATGTATATAATAGCATTATGAAGAACTTTCCCTCTCCTTTTTTCCCCCAAGCTCATCAGATCTGCTTCACAGGATCTCTGAAATGGGGAAAAGCAGGAAAGCAGAGATAAGTAAGGCACTGGATCTAAAAGAGGTGATCATCGGCTAGAGGAACTCGACAAGCTTGACACAAGCAGACACTGAGCTTTTGCATTGTATAATTGAATTTACGTAAGGATCTGTGATTGCAACAAACAAAAAGTAGCGGAGAATTTTTTTTTTCAGAGAAGACAAGTTTTGTTTTGAAATTTAGATTTGGAGGCATATGTGTAACTGCCAAGAGAATGTGCAGTAATTTTTAAATTTCAGAACCTTATTGGTCATGAACAGAAAAGGAAGACCCCATCAATATATTCAGGAAAAACTGAGCAAACAGATGTCAACGGGATGCCAAGAAACTGTCTCAAAGTGGTAAAATAGCACAGAAACTGATTAGAAGTTGCGATAACCTACAGATATTTCTTTCTTCATTTTCTCCATATTTTAGCATTCCTCTCTTAAGAAGAGAAAAAATATGATGAAGGCTTTAGAGGTCCCACTATAGCCCACATGAGGAAGTTATGCAGCTATATGAGCAAGAGCCATCTTATTAGAATGGAAACCCTACAGCAGATTGTAGAATGGAAGGGACCTGTTAAAGAAGACATGGGTATTAAACTAGTAAAGATGACAAGAGAAACCAGCTGTCTCTCAGAATGGTGTGTGTTCAAAGAGTAAGGCACATATTCCCCACAGAGACCCAGGATATCCAAATGCAGAGACATTACACTGTGTGGGGCTTCTTTGATCATTTTATAGTATATTTTCACAATAAGGGGAAGAAATAAAGTAGATTTTCTTACTTTGAGAAAGATCTGAATACTCAGCAGAAGGCCAAAAAATATTAGAAATTGGTACCAGTTATTGTGTACATTCAATTGTGTCCAAGCAAAATTCATTACTGTGAAGAGAAGACATCACTTAAAATGGTTGAATGAATGGATTTATCCTTTAATCATAGAAATCTATAACACCACAATGATCAGTAAAACCTTCAGCTAGAAAAATCTAGAGGGAAACTAAAGGGTATTTCCTACTAGTATAAACATGTTTATATTTTAATAAACTAAAGCATTGATGTTTAATTCTATAGCCTTGTATACATTTAGACAAGCCTCAGTTTACACTGGGAAGATTCTGTCACAGGACAAATAAATATTTCTGGAATATTTACCAGTATATGAAGTACTAAGCAAGTTACATAAGCCTTTTAGGAAGTCTCTTATTCTTCTTTCTGTTTTTCTTGTATTGGAAAAATATTTTTTTTCATGGAATATATTCTTTTTATAATGTCTCCTCCCAACTCCTCTCCCTTTTCTTGCATCTCCATCCACAACCTTTTTGTCTCTTCTTAGAACACAAACAGACGTCTAAGAGTAATAATAAATAAAGATGAGACAAAGCAAAAGCATACAAAGGGGAATAGGACAAAAAATGAAGAGCCAAAGAAAAAGCAGAAAAAAGCCACATATAGATACAGAGACACAAATGTTCTCACACACTGGAATCCCATAAAAACACATAAAATTCCCACAAAACTGAAGGTAATAACATAGACAAAGGATCTGTAAGGTTAAAAAAAATTAAAAAGAAAAACAACAACAAAGATTTCATTGAATTTGTTTTGTGTTGAACATCTACTGCTGGGCATTGTGCCTGGACTTTAAGAGTCATTTGTATACCCAGTAAAAATCCATTGGAGAAAACTAATTTTTCATTTTTGAGTGGTTATCAATTGGAGAGAGCTTCTGGGTTAGGGATGAAGGCTCTTGTCCATTCCTCCTGTCAGCACTGGGAGCCTGTCTGGCATGGACTTCTGCAGGCCCTGTGTGTGCTGTTATAATCTCTCTGAATTCATATGCGAATTGGTCACCCTGTTTAGAATGCCTTTGATGTCCTCTGTCCCCTCTGGCTCTTACTTTCTGCCTTCTCTTCTGTGGGGTTCCTTGAGCTCTGAGAGAAGGGATTTGATGGAGACACCCTTTTTAGGCTGAATGTTACAAGGCCTCTCACTCACTGCATGTTGTCTGGTTGTAGGCCTCTATATTTGTTCCCATCTGATGTAGAAGGAAGTTTGTCTAATGGTAACAGAGTAAGGCACTGATCCATGAGTATAGGAGACTGCTAGTCAGAATATTTTTATTGATGTGTTCCTTTGGCGGAACGGTAGTATTTGGATTTCCCCTGGGACCCTGATATATCTAGTCGCAGCTTCTTGGCCACCCAAGTCATATAGGGTATGGATTCCATCTCATGGAGTGGACCTTATGTCCAATCAGATATTGGTTGGTCAATCCCAAAAGTTTTGTGCCCCTAGTACATCTTTGTACACCATTGTAGATCAAAGGGTTTGTAGTTGGGTTGGTGTGTACCTTTCTCCTTTGGTATCATGCAGAGTATCTTCCAGTACAATGAACACTAGACAGTAGGGGTGAAGGCTCTATGTAGGCACCAGCTTGACTTCTCCATATTCTGCAGAAGACAACACCTCCACAACTCATTGAATTGTTGGTTATGGAGAGCAGCCAACAGCCTTGTAGATAGTCTGGGCTATTTGGTGGTTCCCATGGGCCTCCCTTAACCAACAATTCAATTACGTTTAACCTATTTCTAGACCTATAAGTTTCATTTGGGGACAAGGATGCTCAACTAGAACTCCTTCTTCCTCATTATTTGATTTTGTTTAGATTGCCTTCATGGAAGTATATGTTTGAGGAAGCTTCTGCAATCTCTTATTTTTGATGAATGGTAATTCATTAACGTTGTAGGTTTCTTATTCAACCCAGGACTCCGGACTACCTACTTTGAAAACTCTCTCTCTCTAAATATGAACATAAAATGAATTGACTTACTCAAGGAATACTTGAAGAATCAACTCAGCATAGTCTGCTATTTCATCCTGGTCTCAGATGAGGCTGTGTGAACAGCTGATGAGATGCACTTACTCCTAAGGAAATACAAGCATTTCTCTTAATGAGGATCTGGAGAAATAGCTAAGGAGAGACTGTAATGGGAGGTATTCCATCTTAAAAGATTAACATATAAGCAGGTACTAAACCAGACAAACCACGGATATTTAAGCTGTAAAATGAAAGGGAAGAAAAATATATTCTAAATCTCTATTAAAAGTAATGCCATGTCGCTGTGTAGAACTCCAGTGAGGGTTGTGGAATGAATCTTTAATGGTATCTTTATGCTTGTCCCAGTGCACTGTGTTCACAATGAGAACAACCTACAAATCTTGATGTACCATTTTATTTGCTCAGAGAACTGGCCACCATCCTACCGAGCAGGACTGTAAATTAGATATATATTCTGTTTGGTTTGAGCTTTGAGCATAACCCATTTGGAAATTTATGAAGTTGCATAAAAGCACACAAAAGCATTTTTGAGGCAGTTTAGCCCCATGGCTTTCTTCTGGACTTGAAAGTCAGACGGGGAGGAACTGGGTCTATTAAGTATGCCACTGCTCCACGCAGAAGCTCAGGATAGTTATCCTTAAATGCCATCTTCTCCTCCTCACTGAGTGGCTGACAATCCCTCCCACATGCTCCAGTAGAGTCCTACCCTAGACAAGGAAATGTGAATCCTAAGAAATCGTGATTCTCTCTGTGTAAATATGCTGCTGAATATGCTCATGTCCTCTTTTGATACACAACATTTGAAGTAAGAGAAACCTCATTTTAGGTGCGATAATATATTTTATAGCAATTCCAGACATGAGAAACTGCTGAATCACAGTTTTCACTAGAAGTTTCCCTTGTATGGAAATACATGTTTTGCTAAAAGTAATAAAGAACTTGAGTTTGTTTTACAACTAGCAAAATATGGATTTTTTTGCCAATTAGTGTTAAAGTTAGTCATTTGAATGGTCTTTGGATTCATACTTATTTTGCATGTAAAGCAAATAAAGATGCTCCTCAGCTTACAGTGGGGCTATGTCCAAAAAAAAATTATAAATGGAGAATAACGCAGGCTTAAGGCACCTTTAATGCATCGACTACACTGCTGCCTCGCAGAGCTCAGCCATGCAGTTTGCTAAAAAGCATTGATTATTTACCCATGTCATTGTGGTGGTGAGGTTGAGTGGAAGCTGCTACTCACAGCATTGTAAGAAAATACATAATTCTGCATACCGTTGTCCCTGGGAAGACTTAATTTCAAAGTACTATTTTCAGCTTCTGATCAATTGTAAATGTGAAAATTATAAGGTGAGCCATTAAGGACTCTCTGTACCAATTTTGACAGTCTAGATTTTATATTTCTTTCCTGATTGATGTGCATCAAAAGAGCTAGTTTCTAGATGGAACGCTATGGGAGAATATTCGTTATATTTTGTTTTCACACAATTAACTCTGAAACATATATGCAAACATGTTGAGAGAGGGGAAAGAGAGAGAAGCAGAGGTCTGAATAGACTGGAGCTTTGATTTTTTTTAAAAGACTCAATTTCAAGCAAATAATTCAAACAAATAATTGGATATCTGAGGAGAGCAGAAGCTTATTATCAATAAAGGCAGTTCTAAATAATTAAAAATCAGGCTTTGGAAAAAGAAAACTATTATGAGATGATTTCCTTATTTTGGAGGCAATAGTCTCCAAATACAACTACTTTGAATTTGAGAATGAGGGAGGAATTAAGATAGAAAACAAATTGACAAAAATAAAAATAAATTCATAATTTTTCACAATATGTTAACAAAACTCATGTATCACAGCCAAAATAAAGAAAAGAGGTATCCAAGAGAAAAAAAAAGACCTCAAGAGGTAGTTGCTTGAAATTATCAAATGGGTTGCATTTGAGTGGGGCATAAAACACTATATCTGATATTAAAATTTTAGAAGTGATTCAGCATGCCACAACTAAACATGCCACTCTAGCATGAGCTATTTTGAGCTGAAAGTGACTGAGAATCTGACATATCCCTCATTTGCCTGAAATCAGAACACACATTCCTCTTCTGGGGGTTTTCTGACTTCTTTCCTACCTAGAAGGAATGACAGCCTTTTATACCTGGAGAGATGATGACTCAAGATAGTCCTGCACAGATATATACAAGAAAACACCGATGAAGGACCTGGTATCTTCCGTTGCTCCTGCCAGACCCACAAATTAATCTCCCGTCAGTTTCCCACCATGGAAAGCCTAAAGCCTTTCAGTTTCCCATTGTTCCCTTTCTACAAATGTGGTGTCATTCATTAAGATAACCTGGAAGTTCAAGTTCCCACCTCTCCTTCGCATTACTCATCACCTTAACAATGTGAACATGTTCACTGTGTGTGTGTTAGCATACCCTGCTTCTTTCCAACGTATTAATCTCTGTTTGGTCAGCTAAATTTTCAAGATTCCACCTGGAAAATACAGAAGTATAGAAGCAATATTTTTGAGGGATATGATAGTTTCTAGTTACAGGAAATTTGATAAAAAGTATATTTAATCTCAATTGATACTTCAACAGCATAAATGCCACACCTGAGGTTCAGGGACATCACAGATGCGGGGGCAGAAAGAATGTAAATGCTAGAGGACCAGGAAATTTATTATGAAATACTATCTTATATATGATCGAAACATTGCATACATGAAATCTTAAAAATATGGCAGTTTAAACACAATTTTCATAGTGGTAAGTCTGTAAAGCATATACATATAAGCAATGCTAAATGGATTCAGAAGTTTGTGTTTGTATGTTTTTGTGCGTGTGGTGTGGAGTGGGTGTGTGTATTAATAATATTGAAAGCAAAACGGGTCATGAATTTTTGGGACCACAGGGACATGGCAGGAATATAATGAGGATGAAGCAGAGAAAATGATGTGAATAGATTACCCACTTACAAAATTTTAAAATGTTAAAAATCTTTCAATTTTTTTAAAGTTTAAATGGGACTGCAGACCTGTGTCTTGCTAAACAGTATCTTGCTAAACAGTAGCTGACAATGCAGGCCGTGTTTGGGCGTGGCATAAATATTATCAGCGTTAAGTGTTGTGGAGAGTTCTCTTCTGAGAGCAACCTCATCTTCAAAATACAGGACTTTTAGGGCTCAAACAAGTATTCATAACTGTCCAGAATGCTTTTAGAATTACAAAAGTTCTGAGGTTTATTGTTGTTGTTTTATTGTATTATAAATTGATATATTGTTTAAAAATAAAAAGTAGGTGACAAAAAGGAGCAACTATTATAAAGAAAACATGAGAAGACAGTTGTTTGGCAAAGTTTAACCTTATTTTAGTGACTTTTCAGATACCCAGATCCTAAGATACATGTGTCCTATCTTGAGCAAAAGTTCTAGAAATAGCATATTTGATTTTTACTACTAACACAATCTTATTTAATATTTTAATAGCAAAATCTTCTCCTGATTACATTTGAAATATGTCTACCAGATACGCAGTAATACTTTCTCAAATCAAAATTTCTCTGTGTAGTCTGTACTTCTTGAAGATGCTGTATAGCCTAGGGTAGCCTTGAATTCTGTTTACTCGCAACCGCTCATTTTGCTAAGATGTACTACCATGCCCAGTTCACACATCCAAAATTAATCATTGAATTAGACAATCAGTTGCCCAAAGGCATCAATTAGCTTTGATAATGACTGAGTGAATCTAGGGAAATTGGGATCCCCTCTTGGGGTTCTTACTGTTATTAATAAAGGCGTTGAAGAATGGCCTCAAATGGAAGCTTGAGGACAATTTTATTAGAGTTTAAAAGAAAGGAAAGAGATATCTTGATTGAGGAAGTCATTACAGAATTAACTTTTAAAGAAACAGAAAATGGCACATCCCCACATAAAGGTAGGCTCCACTCCTTTGACTAGGAGGAAACAGTTTTCCGTTAGTGGTCCTTTGATACTACCCCAATATACAGACTATTAATTTTCTGATCATGATACTTAAACTTCTGTCAAAAGAAAAAATTTAACTAAAAGAAAGCAGTAAGTATATTACTTTATAAAGCACGTATGCACTCCAGAGCTGTGGTAGACACAATCTCAGATGTTCCTGTTCACCCATCCTCATCTTTTGGCCATCCTTTACCTCTCTGTGTAAACTGAATCCAAAGATTACTTGTGCTATACAGGTTACACCAAAAGCAGCAGAATGACATCTCTGAATATGGTTTTGCAATGTCTGTTTCTATCTCGTTTGCTGTGCCCCACTCTCTTGCAGCCTTGCTGTAGACAAAGCCAGACATCATGCCATAGGCTGCATTATGAAGAGACAGAAATGGCAAAGAATGGTCAGCAGCCACAGAGGATCTACAGCCTGCCCATAGACACTTGAGTCAATACAGAAGCAGCTCTTTTTCCTGGTGTGCCTGATGGTGACATTAGCCCACTAGCACTTTCCACTAAACCCTGTAATCAGACACTTCAGTAAATAGCTAGATATCTGAAACACATAAATATTGATAAAGTAAGTATTGTTTTAAGCCAATGTGTTTGAAGTTGATGTTTGCAGCAACGCATAAACATGTCATCCTAAATTTTAAATTTTCCATCCTATAAAAATTAATTTTGCATACCAAGTGGTATGCAAATTTTTATGTACAGGCAACACCTAGCTAAATAATCAGAGCTATTCTAAGAAGAGAGACAATCACGGGGAGCTTGAGAGCTAAGACAATAACATAAGAAGAGGAAATTTCCTTGTCTTGCTTTCATAATGGAGACATGGTAATGGACTCCTCTGGCAGATCCAGAGGTGGGAACTCCCTCAGGAATCCAGAATGACTGTGATTACAATCATTTCTGGGTTTTAACTGGCTATGTGGTTTCCGAATCTGCAGGAATTCCCTTAAATTATAATTTTTTTAATCAATGACCTTGATGTGGTTCCAATCCCAGCAGTAACAAGTTTATCATTTTATTGTCTTAATTAAGCAAATTTACAAGCAAATGCTAATGATCTATTTGTTTTTTTATTGCCTTTCTTAAACAAACTCCTTTAGTATTTTAGTATTTTTAACACAATTTGGCCACGATTTCCATTTTTTTAATCACCCAGAATCATTTTCCTAATTAAGTGATATTTTAATATCACATGACAAGTTTAAGGGACAAAAATAACAGTGAATATTAAAAACAATAGATAAGTGAGAACTTTTAAAAGATGATTTTAAAAACTCGTATAACACAAACAACAGGAGTAGTGATCTGCTGGCTAGAATCCCTTCCCTCGAGAGACCTTCCTGGAGTCTTTTAAACAATTATTAGGACTGTGAGACAGGTCAGTGGAAAAAGGCCCTCACCACCAAAGCTGACAACAGGATATCAATCACCAGGTCCCACATGGTAGGAGAGAAATAGCACCTACAAGCTGACCTATAATGCCGTGGATATAATGCCACATGGATACTCTGGCATATGCCACATTTGTCCACCAAAACAGTAACTACATGTAACACATTTTAATGAACTATTTTAAAAAACAGTTTTCTTCTTCTGCCTTTCCTTGCTATTGATCAAGGTTCAATAGCAGATGAAAAGAGGGAAGTAGGTGGGTCCAAAGGATTCCTGGCTTAACATATCTAAAAATCCCTGTTGCTCCACAGCCCTGACAGCATGCTCCATGTATGAGCTTGCCCAGTAACATGTGCCTCCCATGAAATTTTCTATGCTTTATCTCATGCACATGTTTTACAATATAATCTTTCTCTTGAGAAGAAAGAAGTAGAAGATGTGTTTAACTCTTGTGCCAACATTCAACTATTAACCTTGGTGTTAAGGAATCAGAAAGAATCAAACTGGAAGGTTATTCACAATGATTGCTCTCCCCAGGGGAGGGTGGAAGATAGAGATACAGCATTTTCACCCATTTTTCACATGTACTATATGTGTGCTATCCAGTCCTAGATATGACAATGACTCAAGAGCAGGAAATAAATTATCTGTTGTTGTTAGAGTGCTGTAACAAATAATGACTTTGTAATGACCAAAGTACCTCTACTGTTCTTTGACTCAATGACGGCTTTCCCCTTGACTTTATGCTAGTTTGCCTAACCATCTAATTTGGGTATGGGAAGTGTGCATTACACTAAGAAACATCTTCATTCATGAATCACTAATGATGGGCCTTAGCATGAGGGAGAAACTTAAAATGGAATAAGCTGAAATAAGAGATGAACCAAAATTTTGTGCTCAGGGTAATAATTCCATTTCATTTCCTTTGTCAGGCCCTTAATAAGAGTTGAATATACATACCTACTAATAATGTATAAAATACAATGGTAAAAGCACAGTAGATACTGAAAATGGCTAATATTTAACTTAAAATATCTTGCCTTAATTAGCTCTCTGCAATATGCTACAGATTCCCTGAATAAAATGATGGCCCTTGCATCTTTTCACTCAAACTCTTCTGCTCTAGTTCTCTGTTGTCCTGTTAGTTGGACCAAAGTGTTCTGAGGGCTATTAACGCCCACATCTGTCAGATCTGGAGAAGAAGCTATTAATTCTAATGGGTTACATATTAGCACATCAGCTCAAGGGAATCTTTCAGATTGGAACTAATGAATCGGAGCCCTCTGCTTTCGTAGAACACGCCTATATTCTCAACATTTCCTAAGATATCTTCAAACATTATTTTCTACAAAGCTCGTATTGAGTACAGAAAGAAGTCTGAGGGAAAAAAAAAGCATACAATCCAATGCTCTCAAAATTTACAAAATCCTGGCTGTTTTAAACCCCAAGTTAATTAAATCTCTGTTACTATAAAGTCTAGATTTGTTCTTCTATTGCAAATCTCATAAAAATTTCCTTCATTATATTCTATCTTATTCTTTTCTACACTTTTTTTTAAAACTCCGTATTGACTGTTGGTCTAACTGTCACTACAGATATGCAGTCACAAGAGTTTTTCTAGGTGAAGCTGGCGGTTCTTATGGTTAATATTGTCAGTTTGTTCAGATAAGAAAAACATATGGCACTGGGGAAGCATAACTTTTGGTGCATTTGTCTTTATAAAGATTACTGGAAAGATGGGAAGATCCACCTGAATATGGCTGAGTTCCCAGCTAAAGAAAACTGGGAAAGGAGAAAGCCATCCAAGTGCTGGAACTCACCTTTGTATTGTTCCATCCAGATGTGACGAACAGCCTCCTGCTTCTTTTGCCACAATCAAAAGCCCTCCCTTCTACCATGCTTTCCTTCTCAAGAAAGACTATCGTTAAAGTATGAGTCAAGATAAGTCCTTCTTCCCATGACTTGTATCTTATTGAATATTTGTTCAGAACAACATGAAAGGAGCTAATACAATAATATTCCATAATGTTCTCAGCACATGTATAAGCAAAAACAACAAAAGCCCTCAGGAATAAGTCTCCAGACTCACTTCCAGTCTCGGGGTCAGAAGACTCAAAGCCGCCCATCAGCATTTAATGGCAATCAGAAAACCGCATTGCAGTGATCTTCTAGCAGCACCATACAGCTCTGGTGCCTTCTCCCCTTGAGAAAATCTAACTTTCCCCTTCATTTTTGAGCAACAGCAGGGATAGTGATTAAGATCCAAATCTATGTCAAAAAGAAAAAAAAATCTTCTCATAGTGATAAAATGGAAACGATTTCAGATAGAAAATGAGTGATTTTGCATGTGCTGTGTCAGTCCCTTGAGCTGGGTCAAGAGACACACGGACAGTCTTTGCATGATTAAAAGGGACACTTTCCAACTCTTATAAACCCATAATTTAGAAGGCAGAATTTCTCAGGGCTCCAAAGGGTATCTCATTCTATTAAGAAAACAATTCACAAAAATTACTAAGAACTTTATATAATGAGAATCTAAGTGCTGAAGTGCTTCAAGTCACTGTTGATTAAGTAACAGAAATTACAGGGAACATTTGAAATTATAATAATTGAATGACATTTACATATTGAATTTTATTTTTCTCTTGAAATTTTCTAGAATGTTAAAAACTTACTTAGGAATAAGACTGCAACTTATTCAGCTGACTTGTGACACTTTGGTATCTGCCTTTTGTCACCATGGCTATACTTTTCAAGAAGCTTGATAATAGACAAACAGTTACACACATACAAGAATGATATAGACATATTTTTTCTCCATGCGGTTTCATCTACCTAGTCCAGTGTCCATAGAGGCCACCACCTCCAAGCAGTTTCTCTAGTCTGTCCTCCACAATATGCTTTCCAGCCCCAACTTCCATCATGTCTCCTTTCCTGTATTCTCTAGTTCATCCACATTCACCTCACATTTCTGCTTGTCCCTAGCTGCTCCCAACAATGACTGTTTGTAATCCACTCTTCACTTTCTCACTTTTTCTAGTGATTTTAATGACATGCCAAAACTTTCCTTTTATTTATCCCATCAATATAATCTTTTCATATGATAACCTACATAAAATTACACACACATATGCATTCAATATAAAAGTAGTGTCACGATACACATGTAATGAGAAATGAAACAATTAATTAACTAAAAAAAATCCTGCAGATAAAATAAACACAGATTTTTCTCTAATGCTGTATTTAATAATGACTAAGAATTTTCATAATGTTACATTTAAAGTCGATTTCTTCTACTACTTCTGGATTAGGTTGTTCAAGTCTTCCTGTTACATATTTGCTGAATCCTGGTGTTATCATGTTGCGTTTCAGGTTGGTGGAGGAATTCTTGCATTGGTGCCTGCCCATCTTTTCCTTTGAAAGTGTCAGGAGAGTCTAGGTAGCTTGGTCCTTTTGTTGTGACTGACTGTGTACTTGCAGGATTTTTTTTTTTGTTCTGCCCTCTCTTAGGTCCCCTCAGCACTGGAGTTGGTTCTCCTATCACCTCCTCCCTGAAGCAGGCTGTGGTGGTGATTCTAAGGACCAGCTCTGGATGGCTCTACTGGTACTGGATCAGGGCCACTTGCTGGCCAAGGACCTTGCAGGCAAAAGTGTGGGCTTGGTAGTTGCAGCTCCACGGAACAAAGAAACCCCTGCTGCCCTGTGCTCACCACCTTGTACCCAGAGCCTCAGCCCTGAAGCAGGCTGCTTTGTGAGATCCTAGGACCCCGCAGATGGAAAGGGGAGCTTGGGGGCCAGCTAGGGTGGGATAGCTGAAAATCCAGTAGCAGGGAGAAGCCCTGCAGCTGAATGGCCAGAAAAGGCAAAGAGAGAACACTCAAATTAACAAGATCAGAAATGAAAGGGAGGACATAACTACAGACACGGAGGAAATTCAGAGAATCATTAGGTCTTACTACAAAAGCCTGTATGCCACAAAATTGGAAAATGTAAAAGAAATGGACAGTTTTTTTTAGATAAATACCATATACCGAAATTAAATCAAGACCAGGTGAACAATTTAAATAGACCTATAAGTCGCAAGGAAATAGAAGATATCATCAAAAACCTTCCAACCAAATAAAGCTCAGGACCAGATGGTTTTAATACAGAATTCTACCAGAACTTCAAAGAGGAGCTAATACTTATACTCCTTAATGTGTTTCACATAATAGAAACAGAAGAGTCATTGCCAAAATCTTTTTATGAAGCTACAATTACCCTGATACCGAAACCACACAAAGATGCAACCAAGAAAGAGAATTACAGACCAATCTCACTCATGAACATTGATGCAAAAATTCTCAATAAAATACTGGCAAACCGAATCCAAGAACACATAAAAAAAAACCAAAAACATCCAATATGATCAAGTAGGCTTCATCCCAGAGATGCAGGGCTGGTTCAACATATGAAAATCTATCAATGTACTCCATCATATAAATAAACTGAAAGAAAAAAACCATATGATCATTTCATTAGATGCTGAAAAAGCATTTGACAAAATTCAACACCCCTTTATGATAAAGGTCTTGGAGAGATTAGGGATACCAGCTTCATATCTAAATATAATAAAAGCAATATATAGCAAGCCAACAGCTACCACCAAATTAAATAGAAAGAAACTCAAAGCGATTCCACTAAAATCAGGATCAAGACAAGGCTGTCCACTCTCTCCATATCTCTTTAATATACTGCTTGAAGTTCTAGCAATAGCTATAAGACAAAATAAGGAGATCATGGGGATTCGAATTGGAAAGGAAGAAGTCAAACTTTTATTATTTGCAGATGATATGATAGTGTACATAAGTGACCCCAAAAACTCTACCAAAGAACTTCTACAGCTGATAAATACCTTCAGTGATGTGGCAGGATACAAGATCAACTCAAAAAAAAAAAATCAGTAGCCCTCCTATACACAAAGGATAAAGAAACAGAGAGGGAAATCAGAGAAACATCACCTTTCATGATAGCCACAAATAGCATAAAGTACCTGGAGGTAACACTAACCAAGGAAGTAAAAGATCTATTTGACAAGAACTTTAAGACCTTGAAGAAAGAAATTGAAGAGGATACCAGAAAAATGGAAGAATCTCCCATGCTCCTGGATTGGTAGGATCAATATAGTAAAAATGGCAATTCTACCAAAGGTATAGATTCAATGCAATCCCCATCAAAACCCCGACAAAATTCTTCACAGACCTTGAGAGAACAATAACTAACTTTATATGGAAAAACAAAAAGCCCAGGATAGCCGAAACAATCCTATACAATAAAGGAACTTCCAGAAGCATTACCATCCCTGACTTCAAACTCTATTACAGAGCTACAGTAATGAAAACAGCTTGGTATTGGCATAAAAACAGAGATGTTGACCAATGGAATTGAATTGAAGACCCGGATATTAATCCACAAACCTATGAACACCTCAAATTTGACAAGGAAGCTAAAATTATACAATGGAAGAATGAAAGCATCTTTAACAAATGGTGCTGACAAAACTGGATGTCAACCTATAGGAGAATGAAAATAGACCCTTATCTATCACCATGCACAAAACTCAAGTCCAAATGGATTAAAGACCTCAATATAAATCTGACCACACTGAACCTGATAGAAGAGAAAGTGGGAAGTACCTGCAATACATGGGCACAGGAGGCTACTTCCTATGTAAAACCCCAGTGGCACAGACAATAAGAGCAACAATGAATAAATGGGACCTCCTGAAACTGAGAAGCTTCTGTAAAGCAAAGGACACAGTCATTAGGATAAAAAGGCATCCTACTGAATGGGAGAAGATCTTCACTAACCCCACATCAGACAAAGGTCTGATCTCCAAAATATACAAAGAACTCAAGAAACTAGACATTAAATATTTAAATTACCCAATTAAAAAATACAGGGTAATGATCTGAACTGAGAATTCTCAACAGAAGAAGTTCGAATGGCCTAAAGATACTTAAGGTCATGTTCAGCTTCCTTAATGATCAGGGAAATGCAAATCAAAACCAATGATTGCCTATGCTGGAGAGGATGTGGAATAAGGGGAACTCTCATCCATTGCTGTTGGGAATGCAAACTTGTGCAACCTCTTTGGAAATCAGTGTGGCTGTTTATCAGGAAATTGGAAATCAACCTACCTCTGGATCCAGCAATACCACTCTTGGGAATATACCCAAGAGATGCCCAATCATACTACAAAAGCATTTGTGCAACTATGTTCATAGCAGCATTATTTGTAATAGCTAGAACCTGGAAACAACCTAGGTGCCCCTCAATGGAAGAATAGATCAAGAAAGTGTGGAATATATACACATTAGAATACTACTCAGCAGTAAAAAACAATGACATCTTGAATTTTGCATGCAAATGGATGGAAATAGAAAACACTATACTTAGTGAGATAACCCAAATCCAAAAAGATGATTATGGTATGTACTTACTCATTAGTGGACCCTAGCCATAAACAAAGGACATTAAACTTATAGCTCACGAGCCTAGAGAAGCCAAGTAGCAAGGTGACTCAAAGAAAAACATATATAGATCCTCCTGGAAATTGGAAGCAAACAAGATCACCAGGCAAAAGTTGGAAGCACAGGAGTGGGGATGGGGTGGAGGTAGAGGTGGGGGTGGGCAAAAGGGAAAGGGGGAAGGCGAAGGGAGAGGGGAAGAACTGGGGAGAGCTTCGGGGAGTGGGAGGGTAGAGATGGAAGAAAGGTGGATATTGGAGAAGGGAATAAGATTGGCAAGAGACTTGGCTTTAGAGGGGATCCCAGGTGTCCACAGGGATGTCCTCAGCTAGGTACTTGGGCAGCAGAGGAGAGGGTGCCTAAACTAGGCTTGTCCCATAGTCACACTAATAATATCTTGATCATTACCATAGAAATTTTGTCCGATGGATGGAGATAGAGACAGAGACCCACATCAGAGTAATGGACTGAGCTCCCAAGGTCCAGTCAAAGAACAGAAGGTGGGAGAAGATGAACAAGGAAGTCAGGACCGCTACGGGCTGGTTCACCAACCGTGACAGTGTGCCTGATCTATGGGAGCTCACCAAATCCAGCTGGACCAGGACTGAATGAGCATATGATCAAACGGAATCTCTGAATGTGGCTGCCAATTGGGTCTGACTGAGAAGCCAATGATAATGGCACTGGGACCTATCTCTTCTGCATGTATTGGCTTTTTGGCAACCTAGTCTATATGGATGCACCCCTTCCTAGGCCGGGATGGAGAGGGGAGGACCTTGGGCTTCCCACAGGCTGAGGTATCCTGACCCCTCTTAAGGAAGCAGGGGGAGGGAGGAGAGGTAGTGGGGGAGAGGGAGGGGACTGGAGAAGGGGTGGAAGTGTAAATTTTTGAATGAAAAATAACAGAATATGAAAAAAATAATGACTAAGAATTTACTTTCTTTGATTCAAATGTTAATAATACTTTAAGGAGAATATGTGATTAAACGTGTAGTGATTCAAAAGCATATTCCTGAATTCTATTTACTGTGATACTTTGCACTAATGACCATTATAGCCTCACAAAGATTGACCAATCACAGGAAGCAAAGCTTAGTGTGTAACATGAAAGACAAACTGATAGTTACTTCTGGCTAACCCATGGCCTGACAGTGTGATCTGTAGGATGGTTGGCTAACTTCTCTGAGCCTCTACAAAGAAGAAGCGTGATAATTGAGCCACACCCCATGGAGCTGCAGTGTGCAGAGGAGTCTGTAGGTGTAAGTGCTCACATTAGTGCTGGCATTGATGCAGCTGTCATTGTGTTTACACATTCAGGGACAGGATGTATCATTTTGTAAACTTCCAGCTGCAACCAAACCGGAATGCGGAGAATTATCACACAATAAAAATATTTCAAGTTTGATGGTAATTCTGCATCCTTGCCCTCCATCATTATAAATTTTTGCCTAGTTGCCACTGTATAAGTTTATCTATGCAATGTTTAAATCAAACAAGTTGCATGACCAATACATCTGTTTTTTTCAAACAAGTAACACACAAAAAAATACTTTTATGTTTAACTACTAAAGCAGAGGTTTCAAAATACCATAAACTCGGGCATGCTAAAAACATGTTTCTTCATCTACTGTCATGACAAATCTCATGCATTGTCAGTTTTCTCTAATATTTTTTTATTTCACTATCAGGGCTGAAAATATGGCTCTGTATGTGGAGGTACTTTACACAAAGTCCCAAAACTCACATGGTAGAAAACACGTTCCTTCAAGTTATCCTCTGTCATCTATAGTCATACCATCATATGTGCCATGCACTCTCTCTCTCTCTCTCTCTCTCTCTCTCTCTCTCTCTCTCTCTCTCTCTCTCTTTCTCCAAATAAGGTAAAAAAAATCTCAAATAATATATTTTCTGTGTCATATGTGCTGAATGGGAATAACTTTAGTATGTGGCTAATTGTTCTCCATGTCTGACCTTAGCCATTTTCTTTACAGTATCAAACTCAAGTTGACATTCTTAATAAACAGAAAATCTCAAGAATTTGGTGTCCTGGCTCTGACCTCGTCTGCATGCTAAGTTCTCAAGAAACTCTCCAGTTGGTTCATCTATCCAGTAACTCAGTGTTCAGGAAGAGCTCACACTGACAATTGGGAGCAACCTCTGCCACTTTTAAGCACCTCCCCCATGCATTATTAGAACATCCTTCAATGTTCACCATTTTGGTTAGACTACTTTTGTTAGAAAAATAAACTTACATGATAAAACCTGAGGATAAATGATGTATTTCACTATGCCAAGAACAGAGACATATCCAGTTCACTGTAAGCCTCTTCATTTGGAGGTTCCACTTTTCTAGGGACATCCAGAGTCTTTAATTCAAGTCGTGCCTGACAAATCAGTTTGGGATTTGTATAAGTATGTCAAAAACTTTTTAATATGGTTAAATATGACCATTTTTTTCTTATGTGAAAAAAAGCATGCATAAGCTCCAGGTAACTATTCCCTTACTGCTCCTCCAATGGGAAGCTTTGTACATGCTCTCAATGTGACATTTCTGCTTCGGAGGCCGTTCTTTGAGCTCTCCTCTCAAACACTTTCTTTGGGGAACTTGTCAAGAGGAGTGACAGCCCTATTTGGGGGACATCCTTTCAAGGATTATAATAATACTTCCTTTCTACTCCTCAGAGATTAAAGTTGACATAAGCTGTATACAGGCTGGTGTAGCAATGTACCAGTATACCTTGTCACCTTAATCCACACAAATTGACAAAAGCAGCAACATTGATGGCTTTTAATATGTCATCCTGGCCACTCATGAGCCCATATTACCCCTGATTTGTGACTGGCATCAGTATCAATATACTAATCTTTTATTTTAATTTTTCAATTAATTTGAAATTTTTCAAAATTATATTCTTTGGCTTCCTTCTGAGCCTCTCTTGTCTTGAGATTGGATGTTAGTCCACTGATTGAAAGCTGGGTAGAAACTTGAATCTGAAAAGAGGTAAATGCTCACAAAACATGAAACTTAAAAATAAGTCAGGAAAGGAGAAAAAGAATTACACTAAAAGGTTCCCTGCTTTGTTTATGAACCCTCCTCTCTGATATTTGTGTGTGTGTGTGTGTGTGTGTGTGTGTGTGTGTGTGTGCGTGTGTGTGTGTATGATTTAGGCTCTGCTAATAGGTTAAGGGTCTAAAATGTAAGCAATCACACACATTAAGAAGCAAGAATTGATAGCAAAATTCATGGCATGAAGTTGAAGCATGTATTGTTTCTGAAAGTACTTTTGATAGTAAAGTCTTTTTGACTGAGCAATAAAGATTCTCTAAGGAAAAGGATAGAAAAAGTCATTATAATCACCTGTTGTTCCCGATGAGATAGTACAAAATACTCTTGAGGGGATGTTATGAAGAACAATCCTGAAACCAACAAAACAATCTATTGGACTGGTAGAATTACTTGATTTTTCCACATCTGACTTTTCAAATTCAATCAGTTTCCAGCCAGCTTTTCTACTTTGCCATCTGTTTCAAAAGCAAAACTTAACAGGAGTCTGTGGAGGATGAAGTTTATTTTGTTTCTTTCAATCTAAGATTTAGTGAATCATGCGTAGGCTAAATTCCAGGTTGAATGGATCATCAAAACCCAGCATCATACCCACATGTTTTCTTAACTTCGGAGTAAAGCATGTTGTCTTTCTTGTTGAGTTACTTTGAACCACAATAATAGATTTACTATGCTAACAAGCATATATAGCACACGCAGGAGGGCTTCCTAAGGAAAAAAGCAGTTAATGGGCATTTCCATACAGCTCATCCCTACCCAGAACAAAATTTATTGCTGGATGAACTCATGCGTTTTGAAACTCTTTACTAGGGATATGACAGTTTTTATTGTAAATAAATTTTACATATTTTATATGGGGTAATCTGGCACATGATGACATATAAGCATAAACAAGCCACCTATTTAGCAGTCTGAGCCACTAGGAGTTCAAATCTGCCCCTCTAGAGTTCAAGAATTCAGTGTTGTATCACAATCAATTTTTATACAAATGGTAATTCTTTTGTTCTCTCTGTGGGTGAAAGGTGCATTAAGTTTTGGAAGGAAATGTCATGAAAACACTGCAGAAGTAAAGATAGAAAATAGCCCAAAACAAATAAAACAACTCATTATAATGTACCTATAGCCTCACCTAGAAAATAATACATGAGGACTGGTTGGTATGTACAAAAGTATTCAATAAATATTAGTTGTTATTAAATAAAGGCAAAATTAAAACTCATTGTTTTCAGTTTATATTTTAAAAAACAGAAACTGGCAAGTATTAGTGGAATTTGTTATTACTAGTAATTTACTATTTCACATGTAAATAAATTCTTTATCTCAAGAAAACAGGGGCCGTATCAGATCCTCCTTATATATAAGAGAAAGATATACAAAGAAGCATGCAAAGAGAATAGTAGCTATGTGGTGTTCCCTCAGAGTGTTTGTTTAATTCCTACACAGGTTGCAGCAGATTACTCTGTGTGCAGTGCTAAGCCAAGAGTTGAGAGCCTAGAGGTTAAAACCTCTCACCAAGAATTCTCTGCAGAAACCTGTGCCTCAGTTGGTTACTGTTAAAACCTGCATATCCTCAGGTACTGAACTTGATCCACCCTGAATTATCTATCTCTGACTAAACAATTGGGATTTTTAGAAATGATTTCTAAAATCTGCAAAGTATATAAAGGACATTCCATAATGAACTATAAATTTCTGACAGGCACAAGCTATACGTTTTCCTTCTTAGTTTTCAGACTTCCTTTATGGTTGATTGGTCTACACTTAGAATATTTTTTATACATGAATTAATACACAAAATACTCTGGGGTGTAGATTTTCTCATGTAGCATTATAATATTAACTTCATGTTTATTATTATGTCATATGTCAATAGTTCATTTCATACCTGAGTAGTATTTCATTAAATTCATATAAAACAGTTTTATAGTTCATCTGCCAGCTGATATGCAGTTGAGTTACTTCCAAATTTTAGACATTATAATGAATTCTATTATGAACATTTGCAGACATTTCTTTATAGGAACATAGTCTATCATTTCTTTTGGATAAATACATTGGGGATTAATAGAGAGACTCCAATGATAATAAGCGTTCAAGATATCAAGATTCTCTTTCCTTGCTCTCCCTTTCTGTCCTTCTCCCATCTTCATGTTTTCTCCGTCCTTCCCTTTCCCCTCCCACTCTCATTATTCCCTTCCTTCTCCCCCTCCACCACTCCCAGTTTCCCCTTCCCAGGGGGATCCATGGATGCCTCTCTTAGGGTTCTTCTTGTTACCTAGCTTCTCTGGAGTTGTGGGCCATAGGCTGGTTGTCCTTTGTTTCATGTCTAATATCCACCTATGAGTGAGTACATACCATGTTTGTCTATCTTGGTCTGGGTTACCTCGCTCAGGATGTTTTTTCTAGTTCCATCCATTTGGATGCAAATTTCAAGATATTGTTGGTTTTTTTTTAATAAGTAAATACTCCATTGAGTAAATTCGAAGAGCATCTAGGTTGTTTCCAGGTTCTGGATGTTACAAATAATGCTGCTATGAAACAGTTGAGCAAATGTCCTTGTGGTATAGTTGTACATCTTTTGAGTACGTGCCCAAGAGTGATATTGCTGGGTCTTTAGGTAGATTGATTTCCAATTTTCTGAGAAACTGCCTTACTGATTTCCAAAGTGACTGTACAAGTTTTCACTCCTACCAGCAATGGAGGAGTGTTCCCCTTACTCTGCATCCTCTTCATATGTAATCTATCATTGGTGGTGTTGTTCTTAGCCATTCTGAGAGGTGTAAGATGGATCGCTTTGATTGGCATTTTCTTGATGGCTAAGGATGTTAAGCTATTCCTTAAGTGTCTTTTAGCCATTTTGGAATTTGTCTGTTAAGAATTTTTTTTAGATCTGTACCCCATTTTTTGATTGGATTATTTGGTAATTTGATGTCTAGTTTCTTGACGGTATATATATATATATTGGAGATCAGTCTTCTGTCTGATCTTTTCCTATTCTATAGGCTGCTGTTTTTATCTTATTAACTGTGTCCTTTGTCTTACAGAAGCTTCTCAGTTTCAGGAAGACTCATCTATTAATTGTTTCTCTCAGTGTCTTTGCTACTGGTGATATATTTAGCAAGTGGTCTCCTGTGCACAAGGCTACTTTTCACTATCGCTTCATTGAGGTTCAGTGTGGCTGGATTTGTGTTGAGGTCTTTGATCCATTTGGACTTGACTTTTGTCCATGGGGATAGATATGAATCTATTTCCATTCTTCTACATGTCGACATCCAGTTATGCCGGTACTATTTGTTGTAGGTACTTTCTTTTCTCCACTGTATAGTTTTAGCTTCTTTATCAAAAATCAGGTGATCATAGGTGTGTGAATTCATATCAGAGTTTTCAATCCATTCCATTGGTCTACCTGTCTGTTTTATGCCATTACCAAGCTGTTTTAATTACTATATCTCTATAGCATAGCTTAAAGTCAGGGATGGTGATACCTCTGGAGGTTCCTTTCTTGTACAGGATTGTTTGGCTCTTCTGTTTTTTTTATGTTTTTCCATATGAAGCTGAGTATTGTTCTTTAGAGTTTGTGAAGAATTTTGCTGGGGTTTGCATTGAATCTGTAGATTGCTTTTGGTAAGATTGCCATTTTTACTATGCTGATCCTACCTGTGCAAGAGCATGGGAGATCTTTCCATTTTCTGATATCTTCTTCAATTTCTTTCTTCAAAGACTTAAAGTTCTTGTCATACAGGCTTCTCACTTCTTTGGTTAGCATTACCCCAAAGATACTTTATGTTATTTGTGGCTATTTTAAAGGGTGATGTTTCTCTGATTTCTTTCTCAGCCCCCTTTTTTTTTATTTGTATATAGGAGGGCTACTGATTCTTTCTTAGTTGATCATGTATTCTGCCACATTAGTGAAGGTGTTTATTGGCTGCAGGGGTTCCTCGGTAGAATTTTGGGGGTCACTTATGTATACTATCTTATCATCTGCAAATAGCAAAAGTTTGACTCTTCCTCTCCATTTTGTATCCATTTGATTTCCTTTCATTCTCTTATTGTTCTAGATAGAACTTTTAACACAATGAAGACAGTGAAGACATTTGAAGACAATGAAAAGCTAAGCATAGACCAAAAGCATACTTTATTAAAAAAATTGTTTCTGATAGTGGAGTTTTATTGAGAATACGCATATGTATATATGCATACATACTTATCTGCATGCATGAGGATATACAGTGTATAGAGCGCTGTGTGATAATAGATGACTCGTGTATGGAAATGGAAATGATTCTAAGATGATCACCAGGAAAGCCATTACCTAACTTTGATCTCTGTCATGGTCTATATTCTTCGTACTCACAAGTGATCGAGGAACCCACATCACTGCTGCCTCATCCAAGCCTGGAAAGAATGCAATGTCCTAGGACCCTGCTGGAACAGTTCCTTCCGCAATGCTCTTTCTAAGTGTCTCAAATACATATTTATGTTTTCACAATCCTAGAATTCTTTCTACACTGAAAACTTTCCAGGCTGTTAAGAGTAATTCTTGAGATTTCTAATCTGTTCTACAACATGTAAAAAAAACTCTGACAACATTGCTGTTCAATTAGAGATTTTAACCCTTGAATATTTTTAATTCTTAGGAGACCCTGCATGTTTTCAAGAATGTGGATCTCTTTCTTTTCCTTACAAAGCAGTTACAAATCTATCAAAGTCCCATTTGTCCATTAAATGACATTAAAAATGCTATTTCTTTTCTAGTAAATTATCCCTTTCCTCTCAGCCTGCCTTAACCTGGGAGTTATGGTTTTGGTTTACTTCAAAGCCATAGTTTTCAGGTACATGCTTTGCAAAAAAAAACTTACTGTTTATACCCAAATGGTTTCTTTTATATATGAGCAAAATCTGCACTGTAATGTTAGAAGATGCTATCATTTTTAAAGCAACTCTGCCCTAGATCCTTAGAACACTACTTGAAAATTATTGAGATATTCTGTATGTTAGGGTTCAGGCATTGTGCTGGCCCCTGTCACTTGGCAGGATGCACTCAGGCAGTACCCTGGCCAACCTAGGGTCCTACAGCTGCTATATTATTATGTAGTCTGTATGAAGTCTGTACATAGGTGCAAAAGGTCCCTTTAAGAGACAGGTGCTGCTCATTCTCCTTCTCTTCCTGCTGTTCTTCTGAAGAAGCAAGCAGGTCTCTTCCTCTCTCTCTCTCTCCTCCCCTTTTACCCTTCTCTCAAACTCCTCACCTCAGCTCTGTATGGCATATTTGTCTGTCCCTCACCCGCCATTGGGCTCCCACCCACTGCATGGTCACTTGCCTACCATGTTCCTCTTCTGCATAATCATTACACTATAAACATACTTTGATTTAAAAAAAACTGTAGATTCATTTACTCAGTGCGTGTTGCTTTAGCTATCTTTAGCAACAAACTTTTTAAAGCATATACTCTAAATTAAAGGTCAAAGTAACAATTTAATGATTAATACGCTATCTGCACACACTATTACTAGAACATATCAATAAAGAATGTAGAAATCTTACTCATTTTCTGCTGATTGTTTGGAACCGTGCAAGTTTAAAAGCAGAAGGAGTTAATGAAGTATTGATATCAGGAATAATATATTTAACTCTGCTCAGCAAGAGATAGAAAAGCACAGAGAACAACTTCTGCCCTATATATGTATGAAGGATGTTATGTGTGACTTATACATGAAAGCCTTCTGTAGTCTGAGAGTTCACTGTGTATTGATATGATGGTTAATAAATAGAATTATTTTATTTACACTTAAATAAGATATATCAGGGGCTTAAATTGAAATTACTGAGGTCTTGTGGTTAAATATTTTCTTATTTCTGAACAAGCATGTAATATCTGTGTAAAGCATATATCTCAATTGGTAAAAGTTAAAATATCAACTGGGAAATAATTTTTTAATGATTTCTAATGTTTTGACAAGATAGCGATTCATTTTAGTATATTTATACCTATAGGTTTATAGAGTCTTACATGTTTTCTTAAAGATTATTAAATCCAAGAGGAAAATGGTTATTTAAATTGAACTGGTCATCCCAAGAATTTTTCTTCTATTTCAGGTTAACATTTGACATGGCTCAAATATAATGAGCTTTTGTGCCAAAGCCTGCAATTTAAAATGAATATATTTCTCATTTGAAATATGAGCTATTATGTGCCAAGTTCTACCTTTAAGATAAATATATTTCTCATTGAAAGATCACTATAATATAAAGTTTGCTGAAATAATAAAAACCAAGTTTCTAAATGAAAAACAAATAATTAAAAAGTAGTGAGAAATGCTCCACCAACAGAAATGTAATAAAGACACATCAATGACTCTCTCCGGCTTCTTAGAAATATCATAGCCTGACCTTTTCTCAACTTGATTCAGGAAAGTTCTTTTTAAATAGATTCTGCATTGACACAATTCAGTTCCATGTTAACCCATTGGTATCATCTCAGGTTTTTTCACCTACCTTCAGTCTCAATTTTACACATTTCTACAACCACTGTAACTAAGCAAGGCTGGGGAAACAAGGAAGAGGAGATCAATTGGTTCAGCAGTAAGACTTTGCTTTCCTTTCCCTGTTGCTTTGAGAGGATTTAGCTGGTTTTGTCATTTTTCCCCTGTGCTATAGACCATGAAACAAAATCTTTAAAGTTCAAATGCACAAACTTGGCTCAAGAAACAAATAAAGAATTGACTAGTCTCAGAGATGGAATACTAATTGGCGTCTCATGGCTTCAGTTTGCTTCAGAAAGACTGCTGGCAGAGATTCTTTTCCAGGAAAAAAAAATCAAGATATTAACTAAAAGAGAAAACGCGAGATAGAATACTAAGTAAGTTGGTTGGGTAGAGAAAAGTTCAAATCCTCTTTTCAGTATTAGTTCACAGCCAAATGATTCCTCGGGCTTTCATACGCTGGGAGAAAATACTCTAAGGGTCCCTTGGATTTTTGCACATCTTGCAAGCAGATGCACTGATGAGCTTTGTACAGGAGTCTCTTTTCAAGGATATTTGTATAGCAAACAGCCAGGGGACACTGAGAAATGTCTTATTACAGAGCAGAAGGTAGTTTTGTTTACTGTCCAGTATAATAAAGATAATGCATCCCACTGGGGCAAAATTTAAGCAGCTTGCCTGTGCCTTGTTAAAGATTGGCATTTTGTAAGCTTGAGGGTTTTCAGCTGAGAAACAAACACAATGCCCGTACAACCTTCATCTCTATCCATCTGTGCTGCCTGTGGGACCTGGATAGCATATGAAACAGTGGGATCACAATGCTAATGTTGCCTATTGTGACACGACTAATAAGGACTTTTGCCTCTAACCCAGGAGTCTCCTGTCTTCTACTTCCACTCTTAAGACATGCAAGATAACCTGTCATCTAGCAAAAAAAAAAAAAAAAAAAAAAAAAAAATAGAATCCCAGATTCTTCCCAATTCGTGGTAGCTATCATAATTTGGATCTAGAATGTCCTCCCGAGGCACCTGTGCTGGAGGTGTGGTCCCTAGCTTGTGGTTCTATTGGGGATTGTGAAACAACATGCAGTTAGTTGGGATAAGAAAGTCATGGGAGGACTTGCTGTAAAGGATGTATTGCTGTGCTCTTCCCCAGCCCTCTATGGGTGCTGTGAAGTGAGGTGGCCCCTGAGCTATTCTCCTATTGCCATGGCATAGTGCTTCTCCTCAGGTTCAACGCAGAGGATCCAGATGATCTTCAACTAAAACATCTGAAACTGAGCCAACCTAAGTTCTTCTTCCTTAATTTGCTTCTTTTCTTTGGATATTTTGTCACAGTAATGGAAAACTGTGTAACAATCTCCAGGTTTTAGCACAGGTCCCAGCCATTTCTGAACACATAATTCACCTGCTTTCCTAGTTGAAATTTATTCACCAAGGAGTATTGAACCTAAATTTAGGGTCACAAATGTATTGGTTAGCTGTTAATATTATATAATACCTATACGTTTAAAATGAACTTGAAAAGAACATCTTTTTTTCCATACATTCTTTTGTTTTATTTTTTCCATTCAAAAACATAATTAAAGAAATAAAATTTTTACCTTTCTTCCCCTTCTCCCGGTCCCCTCCCACTACATCCCCACCCCTCCTCCCTCCCCCTTCTTCCTTGAAAGAGGGCATGGTGCCCTGCCCTGTTGGAAGTCCAAGGCCCACCCCCATCCCTCCCGGCCTAGGAAGGAGTGCATTCAAAAAGACTCGGTTCTCAAAAAGATAATACATGCAGAAGAGATAGGTCCTGGTGTCATTGTTGATGGGTTCTCCATCTGCCAACTTTC